>DWEJ01003461.1:0-10417 GCA_018245835.1 Mysoria sejanus stolli | reverse complement strand
TTTTTGTTTCTACAACGGTTATACAGACAGACAAAAATTGTACTGATTGTATTTTTGGCATCAGTATCGATCCCTAATTACCCCCTGATAGTTATTTTCTAAATATATTTCATGTACAGAATTGACCTCTCTACAGATTTATTATAAGTATAGATAGATTGCTCTTTTCATATTTCGTAATACTATACTATCTTTTACCATCAATATTATATTACATACTTTTAAAACTTTAAAACACTTACATAGATATTCATATTAATTTCAGGGGTGGCAGGGGTTCAAGACCTCGTGGAAAAGGACGTCCGGGGAAAAGGCGGCCACATGATGATTACGATGACAGGTAATATTGATTAAAATAAACATAAAACAATGGAATGTTGGAAAGCTGCCAGCAATTTTTTTAACTTATTTACTTTAACTGTAGATACGACGGTCGCCCTAGACCTCGTGACGAGGAGTTAGAAGACGATTACGAAGAAAGAAGAGAATATGACAGACCCAGGGCTGGGAAGCGGCCTTACCCCGACTACAGGCGTCCATACGATGAAGAACGAAGACCTTACAAGGGTGGCCGAAGACCAAGTAGACCCCGAGATGATGATGATGAAGAAAGATTTAGGGATGAGGAGAACAGGCCTAGAGGTGGGCAGCGAGATCAGAAAAGAGATGATGTACGCCCTAGAGACAAATTTAGAGCTAGGGATGAACCGAGAATAAGAGATCCTGATGAAAGTCGGTCTAGAGATGAATTGAGACCTAGAGATAACATTAGACCCAGAGATGAAATTAGATCCAGAGACGAAGTTAGACCTCGAGATGAAGCCAGACCACACGATGAAATAAGAGCAAGAGATGAAATCAGACCCAGAGATGAAATCAGGCCCAGAGATGACTTCGGGCTCAGAGATGAAATCATGCCCAGAGATGATATCAGGCCCAGAGATGAAATTAGACCCAGAGATGAAATCCGGCCTAGAGATGAAAGCAGATATAGAGATGATATTAGGCCTAGAGATGAAATAAGAGTAAGAGACGAAATTAGTCATAGAGATGAAATAAGACAAAGAGAAGAAATCCGACCAAGAGATGACGTTAGATCTAGGGATGATATCAGACCTAGAGATGAGGTTAGGCAACGAGGTGAAGTAAGATCTAGAGACGAGAAACGTCCAAAAGATGATCTAAGATATAGAGACGAAGTCAGGTCTCGGGATGAACCGAAATCCAGAGATGATAATCATGAGCGCAGACTTTCCAGAGATGAGGTTTCAATATCTGAGAAACCAAGAGAAAACCCATCAAGAGATCGCTACCAACCTAGTGAAGGAAGAAGGCTGTATAACAGAGATGAAAGGCCGTATAGAGCAAAAGATGAAAGACCATACTTAAAACCCGAAAAATCATATGAAGGAGACGATAGAATTCAGGAAGAAAAAAGACAAGCACCATCAGCTCCAGAAGGTCAGCCATTAGTAAAACCTAATGGTCATGGCATATTCAGCCAACCGAGAATGCCTCCGAAAATAAAACGTCCAGTACCAGCAAATGAGAAAGGAAAATACGAATATGTGACTGTCACGACAACGAAAGCTCCACCAAAAGATGATGAGTATTATGAGGATTATGAGGATGAAGATTTAAGTAAACCGTCGTCATCAGGAAAGACAAGCACCGTCCAGGTAAGACCGCAGCTTGAACCAGTTGAAAAAGAAAAATTTAAACCTACGAGATCACACTCCTCAAGTGCAGCCGCTTATAGAGCGAAGAAACCTAAAATACCAATAGATTATGAAGAAGATGAATATTATGACGAACCTGTACCAAAACCGCAAAAGTACACTTATAGTCAGCGGGCTAAAGATGATAGTCCCTTCAAAGCTAAACTGCAGGATGATTATTACTATGAAGATGACAGAGAAAAACCTACCGAAAAAACAATTAGAAAAAATGAAGAGGAAGATATAACGAGTAAAATAAAAGACCTACGGCCTAATGTAAAAGTATTAAAACGGCCTTTTTTACCGTCTAGGGGTGGCAGCCCGTATTTGCCTAGAGGACTTCAGCCTGTGGCTGGAAAAAATCTAAGCATACCGCCGAGCACCACCCATAAACCTACTACTACCCCTTCCACTACAACAACCTCTACTACGACGACATCCACTACAACTACAACTACAACAACAACACCAGCTCCAATTACTACTACGACAACAGAACCTACAACGACAACAACTGAACGCTTAACAACTACAGTCACAACTAAGAAACCTACAACAGCACCAGCGGAAGAATTAAAACACGAAGAGGAATACGAATATTATGACGAAGAAGACACAGAATATGAACACAATAACAAAAAAGAGTCAACAACATTAGAAGCTGTAAAAGAGCCGACGACAACGCTAGAACCGACAACAACTGAACAGAAAGCGAAATCACTGGCTAACAAAGTTTTACGCAACTTTAACGATAATTACGAAGCTATAAGAGACAAATTGGAGTCCACTTTATCACCAGGAGATTATTTGAAACCATATTTAGCGACTCAGTTGACACCAGCTCCACAACAAAAACAGTATTTAAAACCAGACGTTGCATATAAAAATCCGGAACCGAGACCAGAGATCTCGAAACCGTACACGGCGACGGGGAAACCTTTGAAAATACCCGAGAACATTTCAATAAAACAGAATTTAGCTGATTCAATCGAAAACGACTATGATGTGGCTTTGAATGAAGCATTAGCGCCAATAGCACCTAATTTAAGAGTACCAAGTGGTTTTACAGTACCAGCAGACAGAGATTACACGTATACAAGATTCAGGAATAATTTCAACATAGAGCCACAGTTCGCAGCATCAGACATCTCCAATTATCAGGCCAGAAAACGGCCCCAAATACCAGGCGTTAGTATACGGACCCCATCATCCTACTATCTTCAGCCTCAGAGGGTAGCGTATCAGGAAGATAAAGTAGCGAGGCCTACGAGGCAACTGGTGTATAGGCTTGGTGATTTTTTCTAAGCAATGTGTTAGGTAACCTTTGAGAGATTATCCCAATTGATTGGATTCCGTACGAAAACTTGATATTGTTATCACCACCTCATCTCCCATAAACATAAGCCTTCCTAAAGGGGCTTACGCCGCTTATCTTCGTGGTGTACATGCGGATTGAGAATCGGAAAGCACCGCTCGTTCACAGGGATATTTTATTTCTTTAATAGGTACATCATAATCAATGTGTACAATAATTAATTTATACTAGTGGCCGCCTACTGGTTTATATTCGACCAGAATACTCTTAAATTTCAAGTTTTGAATGTTAAGGTTATCGTAAGAGACAGAAATAAGCTACACACTACAAAACCAAGAAATGAGGACTGTAAAAAAGAGTACTTTTTGAAGTGAAGAGATTAAAACTTAGGCAAAAAAAATATTTGAAAAATTACCATCTTCGATATCTACATTTCAATATCAAACTGTCTATATGTCATCCAGAAAAATATTAGTAATAAATATCGATATTTGAAAATAATTATATCGATATATTAGTATCACCAGCATTACTGACGGGTACGTTCAGTGTTTTGTAAGCATGTATTTAATCAGTGCGCGTGAGGTGGTTTTTCGATAAAATAAGGTATTTCTAATGCTTTATTTCATAAAATACTATCTTTCTGCAACGATCCCCCATTCTGAACTTTATAGTGTGCCAACTTTCATACTCTTCCGTTCGCGCACCGGTCGTAAAAAGGGAACAAAAGATCGATATGCTTCACGTATTAATATATAGATATCTCACTTTAAATGCTACAGTTCCATTCGCGACCTAATATTGAAAGGCGATATCATTTATACATCTTACTAATATTAATACCCTTAGGGACTAACTAAGAGCCGTCTGCCTACCTCTTCGGGGGGTACAACAATCATACATTATCGTACGGAAACCAATCGAATATGGGTCTTTTTAGTCATAAAATTTTAACATTGTATTAAATATTTAAGTGAGTTTTTCGAACACTGCCAAGCCTTTAGGGAATAAGTTTTGAAATACTCTTAAGTTACCTTAAGCTTAAGGCGAACAATTATTGTTAATTATATATGTGTATTTTTCAAAGGTTACCCACGCAGCTGCTGTCGTGTAAAGTTTTAAATATAGTTTACAAATTTATTTTCTCTTAGACACACATAGATTCCACTTTATTTAAAATGTACTTTATTTTTAAATACAATATTGATTGATGTTACAGTAACAGCGTGAATTATGTAATATAAAATTGAAAAGTAAAATCGAATTAAATTATTGCATTAATATTTTGCAAATATTCAAATATCTATAGACAATATAACCAATATTAACAATAATGCCTTGTATTTATAAACTTTATTCGACGACACAGACAACAATGTATTGATATTGGTGTTTACAAGGATTCGTAATTTTATAAGTAGAATTATTTAATAAAAAAATTGTGTAAAAATTAATTAAAAAGTTACAAATACAATTTCGATTTTTGTGTACTTAAATAGTTCCTATGATTTTACTCCACGTTTTCAAGAATAACAAAAAATCTTCAGCCATCGCCCATATTAGGTTTGGATATCTGACCAGTCTCCGTCAAAAGCGATTAAGCATTTTTAAAAAGTTTTAATGTCACTAATGTCCTATTTATCAACTTTTTCGCTAACATGGAACAAATAGATAAGATAAGTTAAGTGTTGTCTTTGAGTGGTTACCAGAACAAGTTATCAAAGCCTAAAGGAGAACCAAATGCACTATAATCTTAGTAAATGTTTCACTATTTTTTCTAATGGCAACTTTATAAAAAATGAATAAAAGACAATTTCATAAAACTCCAATATTTTATTAACTGATACCAATACATACGAAACTTATAATAATATTGCATTTGTAATGTACATGAATATTAATTTAATTATAAAATATATAACAGCAGAAAAATGAAAATTTGTATTTCAAAACAGATTTTTTTAGTTTCACTTACAGTTTTAATATTGCAATGATAATAATAATTAATTTCGCATTTAGAGTAGATTTTATCACTTCCTTATAATTGTACGACATAATAACACCTCGATGATAACATATTTGCCACCAAATAACCATACGTTTCTCAAGGGACACAGACATACTTTCCCAAAATCCTTCACTATGTAATTTCGTATATAATTTACCATTTAAATTACCATAGAGCAGCATTACCTGTCATAATACGTGTAAGAATTTATACAGGCTGTTTAAAAATTTGTGTTCTTACAATGTTCTTTCATCTTACAACATTGCATACCTCCATTGTATGTCTACGGGCAGTATCTATTGAATGACTAAACAGATGTTTATTTATAACTTATGTTTTTTTTAAATGTGTAGGATTAAAAATTTGAGCAAATTTTAATACGTCCGTATGGATAGAAGATTATAATTTCAACCAATCAATAAAGAAAGTCGGAAGATCATTGAAAAAAAGTGTTATAAGTTGTTAAAAAAGTGGAAATTAAACATGAACAATTTTGCAGTCATTTAAAAATTGTAACATTCGTTTGAACACTATTTTTCACTGTTAATTTGCGGTATTTCAACAGACCACATGTCACAGACACAAAGTTGCATAGATTTGACAACAGCATACTATATTATTGACGCAGTAGCAGTGGTCTGCTTGATACTGCTTGAAAGGTACGGCCAGTAGATCTATAGTTTGCTTAAATCACTCTATCACCAGAAAAAGAGGAAACATAGAACTTTATAACCAACACACATTCAACTGAGAAACCTATCCCATCAAGATTAACCCTACTTAATGTACGCATACGCTTTATCCAGCGTCTTAATCACATTCCACTCCACGTACTAAGGACCGAACTCAACAAATTTAGAAACTCTAAAATGTTATAGAAATTTTTCACAAATGCGAATTCTCGTCCTGACTTCTGGTGGATCTGTATTTCAAACTCCATGATGTCGAGAGTGGTGGAGTGCTTTGGTGGCCGTTACCATTACTCTCGTACTGATTCCTATCTACCGTTCCATTCGTTCCATTAGCTCCGTTCTTTCCCATGGCACCATTCATCCCATATTCCACTTTGGCACCATTGACTTCCGGAACAGTTTCGTTGATGTCTGTCACTTGTATCGTTTCTTTTACATCCTCCGCGCCGTGAATCAGTCTGTTCACGGGGAAGTGCAGCTTGTAGAAGGCGTAAGAACCAAGCCATATCACCATCTGATATATACAGACTTGCCACCAAGTCATCACACCGAAGACACGGTACAGCCAGCGCCGCGTGAAGTAGTACACCGAATAATATCTGTTAAGACAACAATTTTGGTACCTTATAACTTATACGATAAAAAAATAAATGTTCAGGTTATTTTGCATTCATTCGCCAGCATGGTGTACACCTTTATATGGTATGTATTGCCTGCTATCATACAAAAGAACAATTTACTAACAGTGGATATCCACTAAATATAGACGGATATCAGAAAAGAACTAACATAAACATTAAGTCATACGAATATTACTTACACAACAGCGTACGCCAATGCTATAGTCCAGTATAAAATGTTTTCGATCTTCTCATCAGTGGGGTGTCTTCTGGCTTGTAATAGGGTTTCGATGATAATCATGATGGATATGTTCGTGTGGACGCATTGGTTGAACCACCATGGGACCACCTCGTCGTAGATCTTCGGGAACACCAGCTCGCGGTCAATGGCGTAGACACACCAGAACATCGTCGTTACGAACTGTGGAGAGAAAAATAACATCAAGCAGGACAGCTTTTATTCTACAATTTTAATTCGATTGTTGAAAATAGTGCCCTTTCAGAATGAGACAATTATGGCCATAGTCTACTACGCTGGTCAAATGAGAGTCGATAGACTTCACACGGCTTAGAGATCTTAAATTAAATTTTCGAGAATTCTCAGGTATGCAGGTCTCTTCACGGTATTTGACTACACCGATCTAGCCAGTGATTGTTTGTAAAGATATTTGAATCCAGCATCCCGAAATAGACCTGCACCCTCTACCAGGCTATCGTTGCTCCAACTACCAGGACAGTTGCATACTGCTAACCTGCAGTACGTCCACTTGGTATAGAACGTTTATTATAGCCAGTCGATGGCATGTTTGATGTGATAAGTTATGATAAACAATCCTTAGGTCCTCTCACATGCCTATATTACATGTATATATGTCTACACACAAACTCGCCTCACATTACACTGCCCTCGACCGGCAAAATTTTACGTTGTTCATAAAAATCACTTACCAGCGTAAAAGGGACGACCATGCCATTGAAAATCACGTTCTTCCAGTATCTGACTTTGGATCCTAGAACGGAATCCTGCTTGTCCATCCATTCTAAAATGTCGTGTCCCAAAGATAGCCCGAGAAACACTGTTTGAAAAACCTAGAAAGAACAAAAGTTTTTTATTAATAAAACATTCAACGTTGTAAAATGGTAAATGGGTTTTTAATTTTAATGCTTTTTTATCCTAACGACGTTAGGTTACCTGACTTGCTTGTGTAACAGTTAATGACTCTGATTCCTATGCTAACGGCTGTGGGTTTGATTACTACCTTGGACAACAAGCATATGTGTCATGAAAACAAATATCGTAAAATAACACAACATCACGCCTGTAGTTCCCGAAGAGGCAGGCAGAGGCGTGTCCTACATTCGCACGGTTCACCAGTTACGAATACACCCCACCATGGAGTAGCTGGTGAGTCTGTTCCCATACACTGGGCACATATCCAAACACCGAGCCACTACTCGAAAATCTAAATTAGAAAATTTTTGTAGTGCCCGACCCAGGACCCTCGCTCGGCAGCATTTAGTTACTTAATGAGTTGTCTGATTAATACATCACGCATCAGGCTTACATAGTGAACAAATGGTTAGGTGCGAGTTCTACTAAGATTAAAATACGATGTGATGATACGTTGTGATATAGAATATAAAGAAGTTTATGCACTGTACGATAGTTTACACACTACAGATCGTACTATGACACGGCTCCACAATTATTGCGCCTATTCCGCCAGCGCATGTAACGCCAATACATCACTAACAGACCCCGTGACTGTGTGATTGATTAATTCTTCGGATTAATTAATTATCAAATCACCAAATCAGACAATAGTGTGAGAACATAAATTGACTCCAGTAAACGGTACATTGGAGAAATAAAGTGTTTGTCCATTCACATATCATTTAAGAAAGAAAGTATTGTTATCATGATAATATATCAATTGTGAAATATTGTATAGTTCATACCTAACATTTGTGAAACAGAGTATTTACTCATCAAATCATTTCTAACGTTCTAATTCAACACAACTAGCCCGAGACATCATTACCAATTTAAATTCCTTCGTTTGTTTACTATGTTGAAACTATTGAGTCTATATCTTATCTGCACCACGTGATCGTCCGTCGAGTGCACTTTGGCCGCGTCAATACCCTTGCTGATAAACCGTGAACTAGGATGCTATGAGTCGAATCTCAATACCGTCTGCCATCTTTCTGATAATCACATAATAACGAGAAACATGATCACTCGGCTGTATTTCCCCGAAGAGGTAGATAGTCTACCTCTGCTGCTATCTGCTGCGTAATACTATCATTTCGCCAATAATGTTATACATGGAGTAGAGCGTCAGGATTTTGACATACATCGAAACCAAATTCAGACTACACGCTGCCAACCGCTAGACCAGGGCTTCTTAAACTTTGGTCATTCACGACCCCATTTATGATTGCGAGTTTCTTGACGACCCCATACAAATATAAAAGAAAAATAAATTAATATAAAACTAATTAAATTAGTATATATAAATATTTGACATTAAAATCTCTCGACCCCAGAATTTTGCTATGCGACCCCATTTGGGGTCGCGACCCATAGTTTAAGAAGCCCTGCGCTAGAGCAAAGACTGGATCGTTCTGGTCTCACTCAGAATAAATACTCGGTATTTGTGCGATGACCACAAGTAATTTTTCTGCGTCTGGATGTAAACAAATACTATTATACAATGAGGTAGTTATTGTGTACATTATTGCCGTGAATAAAGAATATCTATATTTCTGCTATTGTTATTATAAAATTATCAATATATTAAGCTTATTCAAATATCATCAAAACTATATATACCTACGGTTGTATCTTGTAAATAAAGAAACAGGAAGAAGTCGTAGCGATATCTCAAACAACGCTGGTCACGTGTGCAGCCCAATATTGTGATAACCTAGTTGCTCGATAAGGGATCGGCTGGCGAACGCTTCCCCAGGATACGTCCCGAGCCCCTGACAACGTTGTGACATATCCGGGAACGAGAGACACCATAAATACATAAATATTGGCTATCTATATAAATAAATCATGGTCATGAAGCTGCCACGATCCGGTAAAGAGTATAGCTCACCCTCCCGCCAGCTCGTCCGACCTTAAATACCAGTTAGCTAGACTAGTGCCGATGTCCAGCAGTAGACTTGTGAAAGATGATGGCTGAATGATTGTGCCTATAAATATATTATGATTACCGACATCGTCATTGACTCTTCTAACCTCATCATAATTATACAAGTATCTATAATAGTTATTATAATTTCTTAAATGTTAGTAGAACACATCGTTTTCCAGATTACGTATATTCCGTTGGTTTAACAATGTGTTACATTCCGAGTCTAAATTAAAATCACAATTTAGACGGTTATTCAAAAATATGTACAATGGATACAGGAAATGTAAGTAATTGAATCGTTATAATATAATTTTTTTCTATCACTTTTATAGTTTTATAGGTCCTCCTCTGAGAACGAGAGGGTTAATGCCATAGTCTGCCACGACCGCCTACCATAGTCTGCTGCGCTGACCACGTGCGCGTTGACAGACTTCATACGTCTTTAGAGAAAATTTTCTTTTTAAACTTCAAGGTCTGCAGGTTTCCTCGCCATGTTTTCTTTCAGCGTTATAGCATGTGACATAATATGTATGTCACGCTAATATGTCCAATTAATTGAATCATTATAACATGTATGTCACAGTAACAATGACCCGTACACTTCAGACCTCGAGTTTATCGCACAGGCACATTCCAGACAAAATTAATATAATTAACTGGACTGAGTACTGATTAGGTTTTCCAGTTGTGGCTCGGTGTCTGGATACGTGCCCGATGTATCGCAATAAGCTCACCACCTATGCCATAGTGGGACGTAAACATGAAACGAGGGAGCCGGATATAGCCGTTTCGATTCTCATCCAGATTAAATATTTGTAATAAATATTAGATATTGTTCTAGGCATTGATATATTCCATTTATACGTAATATGTATCTTCACGCCTGTAATCCTCGAAGAGATAGGCAGAGGAATGCAG
>DWEJ01003460.1:0-10417 GCA_018245835.1 Mysoria sejanus stolli | reverse complement strand
ATATTACCAATATCATTTACCTAAATAGAAATGATCATTGGGTGTATACCAAATCTTAATAGTTATATTGTTTGAAATTCGAAGCGACGTTAAACGTGATGATAGATATGGTTTGTGATCGCGACACTGTGTATTTGCACTGATGTGTTTGAACGGCTTGTCGTGGGAGGTGAGTGTCGCGATAGTGTTGCGAAGTGGGGAAACGCGCTCTTGCTGATAGAGCTCTCTTGTTGTGTGATTGATTATAGAATATTGAAGACCGCATCGTAATACCAGCGAGTTGTTGAAGATCATTGTAAACGAAAAATCCTAGAACGAAAGGTGCCTCCACGAGTGGCGAATATGTCTAATTAAGTACCTATTTATACTGCCCGGCGCACCTTGGACATTGCGATTAATCGTTTCACCACGATGGCTGACCACTCACGATCAGCCATCGATGCGACGAAGAAGAAGACTAGAACGATACAGAGAATCACTTAAATATTTTTGTCGTATCGTTCAGACCGAAGTTTCGCGTATCCTGATGCAGTGGGTACTGTTTTGCTCAATATACATATGTGTTTCCAAAAAAGGATAAACGCAGTGTCATTTCTGTGTCCACATCGTTTCGTCTTTGCGTTTCCTTATTGCTTTTTAAAAGTTTTGACATTTAAATAACAATATCATTAAACAACATCAAAAATGGTACTTACGTATATATTAAATTGAGATCATTAGTTTTTACAATTAAAGCGTACTGTGTACGTACGATTGTTGGATAAAAGACATGGATCCCAGATTTTCGTATTGAGTATATCGCGAGATACAGGTTAGAAAATATTGGAATTTTTGATAATGTATTCAATCAGTACACAGTCGGGTTTTACAGCTTTGACAATTCAAAAAACGCTACTACATATTGGGATACTGATCTATGGTTGAAATTTACATCTGGGAATGTTTTTTGCTTCAGTCAGATAGTTTACATTGAAAAGTGTCCACAATGCAGAACCATTGGTTCACTGCAAGTATCACTGTCGCTTTGTTGCAAACTGTACTCATGGAATTTCAATTTGAAAGTGTATGTATGTGCGTATCGCAGGTGCTCATTTCACTGTCTTTACAATTGCGTAGTGTGTACAGTCGCACGCTGAATGCAAAATGGTAGCGCACTCATGCACTTCACTTCATAAATCGATGTCTAATTAAACTGGGTGCGATAGAACTTAAAGAAAGACAGTAGAAGTGAAAATTAACTGTCCTGTTAGATTAAGAAAAATATACTGATGTTAGCAGTTACAAAAGTATTGACCAGCGACATCCATATCGCAGGGATGACGCTATAAAGATCAAAACATCTAAATAAGTGCGAGTTTTAAGATACATGAACACAGCGCAACGCGCAGCGGGCACTCGGTATATCATAAATGGAAAGTTAAAAGCGACAGACAAACCAGAAATGAAACCTAGACTGATCGCCGCCGCAGAAAAAGAAACGACTGGTCTATATATAAATATATTTAATACATTTCGCCGCTCCGTGGCAATTTATATTTATAGATTTTATCTACATTGACGGACATGATCAATGTCGATGTGATACCGTCGACGCATTCGCTTTCGAAGATATAAACCAACAACAATAAGACGGATTTGGCTACCTCCACTCCGTACCGTCCGGTTCATCGAAAAAATACTTTATCTTATAGTTTTAACGTTATGTTGCAAACGCTAAGCCTCCTAGCGAATTATATTTCGAAAATCGTTTCTCGAAAACATTTTACCAATATTGTTCTCTTGGTAACTTGTTAAATGATTCGCCTTTAGAAACTATAAGTAGGAACGATCACGAATCAACTCAACATTGTTACGAATTATTATATGCTCTTAATCTCGTGTATTGGAATGAAGTTGAGACTATCGGGCATTCCACCGCAGGTTATTGCATGCCCGGGGCGGAACGTTAGCATGGCCGGGGCCAACAATGGCGGCCGCGGCGCCGGCGCGCCTTGAGATGTAAGCCGCCTTAGCCGATAACGAAGCGCGCTGTGCGCTGTGCAGCGTTGCGGCGGGATCAGGAAGTGGCAGGGACTTTCACTGATTCTGTTATTATTGCTTATTTTTGCTTGAATTTTAAAAGACCTGTCCGCTTTTATAAGATTTTAAACACCTATGACTGTTTTACAGCGAAGATGAGATGATACAAATGAAGACAATTATCTAAAAATAAGAATCACATCAATACAGCAAGTATTTCATGGGAATTTTTACACTGACATAAACCTGATATGGTTATATATGAAAAAATATAAGTTAGAAAATTTATTATCAACGGATTCGCGAAGGTGCTAATGCAGTCATTTCTATGTGAAATTAATGAGACGAGCTGACACGAGTTATTCAAAGAGGGCACCCTGTGTCGGCCGATGGCGTGCGCCGGCGCCGGTTCCTCTAATAATAGTCGCATTCCGGGCCGCGCCCCCCGCGCCCCGGCCAAGGGCTCACCTCGATGCACCTGCCGCACTTTCCTTTTTCATTCGCCGAACGCTTTCCCCGCGACACTGACATAATGTTGCCAGATAAACATCTACCCGTATCTCACTTCCCTTGTTTCGACCTATATCAAAGGTTCCAAGAAAGCTCCGCCCGGCACCTCTTTTGTTTCATGTAAATAAAAACTGTTTCATGGGCATTCATGGTGATGCTTGGTAAAAACTATGCACCGTCATTATTTCCCAGGCAGGTCGTTGACTGATCCCTATAGTCAGTGGAGTAATTATCAAGATTTTAGTCTTAGTAGTACGTATATTATTGCATTGACCGTGACTGGAGCCATTGTTCCATTTACCGATACGATTCCGTTATCATTCGGCTTGTACATAATTCAAAGGCAGTTAGATTGACTTATGTTGTTTTTCTTTAAATACGGGAGATCTTATAAACTTTGAGGTCAGTTGAGAAAAAGTGGTTTCGTGTTAACTTTTAACGGTTCGGTTAAAGCGAGGGCGTTGTTTTTAATTCGTTAGGGCGATCAGCGACCGGAGAAAGGCACCAGCGCGGAACTGTCGTAAGGACTTCACGTATCGGACGGTTCGTGAGAACGTACGTTTTTTCGTTGAATACAGGTCAACGGTTGAACCATGTGCCTCTGGATAATTCAAACTTATATTCAAGACTCTTTGTACGATTGGAAATACTGGTTGTAATGTTCAGTTATAGTTTCAAGGACACGACACAAACATTGGCTAAGTCGTTTCCAGTATTTTTGCTCTGGCATTAATTAGACCCATTGAATATTCACGAAACAGCCCCGTGCCGCCGGATGCCGCGCTTCCGTTGCGCCGCCGGCCGTTTCCCCCGGGGATGTCTATTTTACTCGATTCAAAACGTCGAATCAAAATTGTCAAATGAAATGTTTACAGTCTCGAGTGTTTCTGTGAATACACCGAACTCCATTCACCTCTCTGCTGCAATACAACATAATTTCATTCCAACACGAGCTTGTTTAACTGTCTACATTAAAAAGTCTCATTGTGATTCTTTATCGACGAATCTGTGCGGTTCGTTTTATTTGTGACCAGCAACTTAATTAAGCTCTCGCTGAACAAGTAAATGCGGAAGAGCCAATCAGTGTGCCCCATTTCATGTTCGCGACCGAACTTTTTGATTAACCGCAAGAAAGCAGTAGCCGCAATTGGCTCGGCATATTTACAAGTGATTCATCGAATAAGTACCACGTGATGTATTATATCAGTTCGATGGCTCGTGCTCGAAATGTATGATACGGGCGAGAGGATTCCAGTACGCTGACTGCTCGACGACTGAGAGATGGTAAATGTTACTTAAAGTACACGTTGATTGCGCGATTGGTTCAATGATATATTTGAAATCAATGTTGAATCTGCACTCGTAGTGTACGTTCGTTAAAAGTCTACCTGTTGCCAAATCGAATTCGTAAACGATATATAAGACACACTAAGGATTGTAACGTGCACATGCGTTGGCGACGATCGTTATCTGAACTCGGAGATCGCTTGTACCGTATCGGTGCACTCAATTATCACCTATTGGATGGAACACCTGTTGCTTGTATGCAGGTGTTGTGGTCGCTACCACGCGCTATCATACGTTTGATCACGCCGTTGCCATTTCGGGGTTCTAGATATCAACGCAAACTAACAATATTGATAAGTTTATTAATTCACCATGCAAGTGACCTGAGGCTTTCATAAGTATCGGTTTCATAAAGTATCATTCGTTTTGTTACATTAAAAACAAAATTGTTCCCTCTCCATATCTTTACCAATATACTTACCAGCTTCGATTACTTTGTGCACATTTGTGTATTAATCTTTAGACTGTCACGCCCGAAGGTCGATCGTTTAAGGCAATGCTCAATTAAAGCTAGCTCGCGCAAACAACGCTCGCTGTCAACAAAATGGCACCAACGCTGCGATTTCCTCTTAATACGCTTTGATTTACGCATCGTCGACATCCTTCGCTGATGAGCTGTTAAACCTTGGCCTTCCACAAAAGGTATGTTTTAGTGATTCAGAAATGTTTTCGCATTTTTTGCTTACAGCAATTTTCAAGGTATTATGTTTAAAAAGTAAACACGTTTGAATATTTTTTATGGTCGAAGTATTATCTATGTAAGTTTCTTATGCGCTCTTGTTCACTTCTCCGAAGAACGATTCACGCTAACGATATGCTAAGTCAGTCGCTAGGTGCTCGCCTTTGACCGCTGAACCGACAGACACCCAGCGATTTTTTAACGAAGATAGCAAGCACTATTGCTTCCAGCTCAGACTTAGCTCAAAAGCAATGGAGTAAATCCGATTTGAAGTTTCCAGTAAAATGTATTTAAGACCTAAGCTGGTAGTTATTAGGATTATAAAAGCAAACTAGTTACAATAGTAGTCTATTTATACATGAACATTATTTACAAATAGATATTCAAAACGGTGCAGAAGACAAAGTTTTCAAATTTTCAAAATATGAAAGTTCCTTTCAGTGTGTAAAAATAAAAGTGCGTCGAACAGATCTATAGAAAACTTAAATTACTTTCGGATCAAAAAGTGGTAATTATTTTCGGTACCAATTAGTATTCTAGATACAATACCTAACTGTCTCAGTCCGGCGATTGTGGAGTCGGGGCCGTCTACGTCATTAATTTTTAGCTCTGCGCACCGCGAATCGACAGTTTTTTTTTGTGTTTACAAATTAAGGTAATTACCGTAATATCCCTGTACAACCTTTTAAGTTCAACGGACTCGTAATGTGCTCCGACTTTATTCCGACCACCATTACTTCGCTCTTATTATATTGCACATAAGGCGTTAGTCTAAATTTTTCGAGAACCCGCGTGACGTATGATTTAGTACGCCCTTGAATTTGCAGTTTCCGGACAATTTATAGTTGATTAAAATAAAAAAAATATTGTATCTCGTAATCGTTTTGTGGTAAGATAATTGTGTAGAGACTATACCACAAATTAGCTTAGATGCACATTTAGAATCAATTCCAATCACACATCATGGATAAACACTATACAACGCAATTAGATCCATGAATCGTCTATATACTAACAAAACTATCACCAACTGAAATACCCCTGCTCATTACCCGAGTTGTTTATTACGAAAGCAGAAAAACTAACAATTAATAGGGAGTGTTTAATGCTTGCATGTTGGATGGTAAACCTATCATAATATTATTATATAGCAGGCGTAAAACTTTACGACCGTAAGCATCGTAGTTGTTTAAATTTCCCATGCTCACCCCCACGCGTTCAAACATAACACCGTATATGTGTTACGATTACGCATAATTTCACATCTTAGGGCCTCGAGTATTATGTTGATAGGCCTAGATACAATGCCTCATATTTACTAACAGTAATTTATCATCCAACGCGATCGAGTATTCGTTGTTCTCTTTGTATTAAAGGCGCATTAGCTATGTAATAGCTATGTTATAGTTTAATCGTTTTGTAATCGTGATGAAATTTTTCCTTGGACCGAATCGACTAGACACAATTTGGAAACGAGCACACAATTTGATCGGCTCCGCGACGAAGAATCGGAGTTGTGGGTGAGGGTCGATAGCTCAAGTTCAGGTAACAATGTCGCGGCAACGTCCGAGCTCGGCTGTGGACGCTCTCGTTGTGTTGCATGCAGTTGCGATAGCCTTGAACCGTAATGCGATCACAATGACGCTTGATTCGCAAATCTACTGTGACCTACTTCGGGTCATTATGTGGACATTATTATTGGTGCTTTGCGATAGCAATCGGTCTGTCGCACTTAACTAATCGATTATCGTCGTCATAGAAACAGCATATTAAAAAATAGGTCCCGTTTGCTGACCGTGGCCGCTAGAATCGTCTGAGCTGCGGTAATGCGGCGCGAATGGTGTCCGTGATGTTTCGGTGATAAGGTTTCGATGCACAAGTCTAACTTGTGTAATCCAACCGTCGCATAATCGAATAGAAGGGTCATTGTTTGTAACGGTACGACTGGTGTGCGCTCGAGTCGAGTGTGAGATGAATTTTATTAGCCAGGTGCTTGTAGGTAAGCATTGTCTGCGAATAGTGGCGTCTTGAGGTCGTTTACACTATCGGCAAACCACCAGTGCGCAACCGAAATAACTCCGTGGAAATTCTTCACTCAAAATTGAAATTATACACGTAGCTCGGCGCAAAGATATTATTTCGGATTGCTCTACGCTCGGGGCTATGAACGTTTGTGTTTTGTTTATATCGATTCGTGTATCTGCATTTGTTATTAATGCCTTTTCAAAAGTTGCCTTGACACAATACACTTTACGCTCCTGGCGAGGTTTGTGATCTTGCAATCGACGCTTATCCTTTATAATAAACGTGGGCTTAATATTCTCCGCTCACAATGAGAGCTCGGCCGAAATGGAAATACACAAACAGTCGGTGCATCGTTAAAGTAGCCCCTTGTTTGGGTTAAAATTGCAATGATTAATCAAGGATGTTGCGATGAGCGGTGCAATAATTTAGCTGTTGATATTCTGTTCGCGTGTCGCTCGTCCGTCATTTCGTCGGGCTCTTCCTAGAAAGCGAAGTGGCCCACTTGATGATAGGAAACTGGGACCGCCACCGGATATGGTGGCATCGTCTTGTCGACTTTAGTTTTCACTTTTATTATTATAGGGTCGCCGTAAGTTTCGAATCAATTCCAGTGGATACATTTAAAAAATTTGATTAATGTAGGAAATAAATTTGTTATTGATAATTTCTATCATATGATGCTCCACATTCATAGATCATTTTATTTAAAAAATCGTTTCCAACGAACTTTACCTTCAATCAGATTGTCATGTTATCGCAATTAAAGGTGACATAGATAGGGAACGAGGGGTGGCACGCTAATTATCTTATCAGCGGGGAGACAGACAACGCTCCCGCTGAGAAGCGGCGGCCGAGGCGACCACGCGACGCCGCGGGGATGCCCCGCGCCAACCAAGCCTACAACATTATTATTGGAACATGATTCAGCGGCGCCATCAACCACCTCGAGAGCTGAAACATCAAGTTTCTCGGAATAAGCCTGCTGCTCCTTTAGCTGTATAACAATTTTTAGGAAAGTTTCATCTTGGATTTGAATTTTGTCGAAAGTAATTGCAATGTTGTCAATTCATTCATCCTACTACCTACAGTTATTTGTGCAAAACATTGATGATTGCCAAATCTATCTAACCGTGTTACATAAGGTGTAGCTTTACATAATAGGATTCCATAGACTACGTCACAAACTCATTAAGTAACTTCGTTTTCAGGTCGCTTGTGATCTAGCGCATCTAAATTAAGACGTAGTCGTTATATCAGCGATTATATTTTTTTATGTTTTCATTCAAACAGTCGCTGCGTAATTTCGACTACTATTAATGTCTCGATATATGGTACTCTCATTTGTGACTAATAAAATAATTGAATGTAGGTTCCCGCGGGCCGGCGCGCGGAGAACTGTTATCTGTAGCGTAATAAATCGTTCCTGCGGATTGTGATCGAAGCGCGGCCGACCGGCTGATTAATGAGTAAGCATTTTTTAATTAACGACCTCGCCACGACTCTCGATACTTCGACTAGTAGTGCACTGGCGCATCGCCCGTGTGCGCTTTCGCCCCTCAATGTTCAAATAAATTATAAGCTCCACCTGAGGAGTTAATTGCGTGTTTACTATCGACATTAACTATTCCTCATACGATAATGGCGTTCGGGCGGTCGCATCGTGATCCGAAGTTTTCCACGTTTGTGCAAGCCTTTGTTTAGTCAAGTTCGCCGTTCACATGCCGCGTCGCGCGCTGCATGGACGCCGCTACGTACGAATTACGATCGGTATCGGTTTCTGGTAATGGCGTTTTGAGTTCATTATTTTTGTCATTGATGTCACGAAGCGCTTTACAACATCTCTTGTCACGACTCCTGACGTAACATTAGTTTCCACGCTCCGTTGACACACCAATTATGTTGTTTAGCTCATGATGGTTTTTGTTATTTATTGATCGTCGCAACGGAAGATTTTTTACATTGGTCTTTTCGGGCTCGGTATGGATTTTCGTACCCAATCTGTGATATTAATTACGAGACATATGTTTTAGGCAAAACGGTCACATGAAATAACATTCGACTTTGCAAGTTTTCTAGGGCAGCCCAAATATATTCGTCTTGAATTTTCATCATGTTAATCATATTATAATTGATGGGAATTTTCCAGAGAACACATTCTGTACAGATTACGATCGATGTGTCGATAGATATGCAAAGAAAGATTGACCCTAGTGTCGGTTGCCATTCTCTCCATCTCCGCCCGCTAATAAAAGTTGCTCCCAACAACCAAACTCTATTCGCGAGTGAAAACCCTTTTTAAACCCGCTTCACTCAAACCGTGAAGAACAGACCTACACATATTACACTTGTGTTATTGGATATTCATTGTCGAAAGACTTTTTACTACTTTTTCGTTTTATCCAACGGCAGTGCAGAGAAATATTCAACACCCTTTGCAATGTGCTGAATGCTTCAAATCAATATCAATTAGAGATAAACCGTTTCAAATCTTCAAAAATATTCAAGAAATTCTCAGTAATTTCTCAGTAAAATAGTCTATAGATTACAATCTCAAGTCGTGGTTAAGAAAATAACTAAAAACAACGAAGTTATTACTTTCAAAATGAACAGTACATGCAGCGAGAGTATCCAATCGGAACAAAAAGAGACTATCAACTAATTAAACTGTCTTTGTTTTGCATTCACTACGAGACTCGAATTGAATCCGAGGCCTCTTAAATGACTGCTACAGAGAAACATCTTGTTTCGAATCTAGTAGAAAACGAAGAGAGCTGAATAAATTTATTACAATTAAGTGGAACATTGTTAATCTAATTATAACCATTCACTTAACAGCGTTCGATTAAAAACAAACGGCGTGGGGTAATCGCAAAATTTGATCAATTCAAAGCTAAAACAATGTCACCTTGAACCGATTCCGTCTTAAACCGTTCGGGCGTTGCAAAACTCGCCACTCGCTCCGCACGGCCGCTACCTATCCGTCTCGTTGTAGCTATTAGACTGCTTATTCGAGGGGGTAATTCAATTATGGAAACAGCATGTAAATGTCACATGCTGCAAAGAAACTGTTTCATCGCGATAGCCGGCAGTCTCGAGACGTTACACAAAGATAGCGCCCCATAACAATCCACAGCCCGTGTCGGTTCTTCGTTAGGCAATTGTTGCATTATTTACTTACACGGGCACTCACACTTTCTGTTCTATTGATTTTTTTTGTTTATCAACGTTAGGCAATGTTTCGTTCCGTTCGATCGGTTCGACGTGGCGTTCAAATTAGATGCCCTTGTTCAATGTCGAAATGTCACTCATGGATCGATGTGCGATGATTATTTAATTGTGAATTGTTTAACATCTAGTTTTTTCTTTCGTTACAGGTAAGGCGTCGATGCTTCTGGAAGGTGTAGCGCGTGTTAAAGTATAATGTGAGTTTGTACCAGTCACCCATTGTCGTTGGAGCGCGGCTAGTTCGTTAGGCATTCACGGAGGGCGCGAGTCTAACGGCATCAGTATGCGCCCGCGCACTCCTCAGGCGCGATTTGACGAATGAATCACTCCCGTTTTCTTCGTACACGCCGTTCCCTCCTCCACGTGACGTCACGACGTCGCTGTCGCACGCGCCTCGGTCACGAAATTAAATTACATTAATCTGTTTACATTTCCGTTTCGTATAATTATCTCTCGTGCAGTGTAGCATCGAAGATTTATTTTTGTGTACCTCGAAACTTAATCGTATTTTTTATTGTATGAGAAACTTACTCTTACTCATCTTTGAGGGCATCATTATATACAGGATGTATACCTTCATACGACAAATAATTTAACCACAAGTCATACTCC
>DWEJ01003459.1:0-10418 GCA_018245835.1 Mysoria sejanus stolli | reverse complement strand
CGATCGGGAGGTCCCGGGTTCGATTCCCGGGTCGAACACTACAAAAGAGTTTTTCTAATATAGAAATTTTCTAAGAAGTTTTCTAGGAAATTTTCTAGAAAGTCTAAATTGGAATTAAAATTCTAATAGTGGTTCGGATTCTGGATATGTGCCCGATGCATGGCAATAAGCTCACCACCTATTCCATAGTGGGACTTAAACGTAACCGGTGAAACGTGGGAGTGTTCTGCATTCCTTTGCCCACCTCTTCGGGGATTACAGGCGTGAACTTACGTTAATATACGTTATTTATATTTACGAGAAATCCCTTTATCGATAACGAGTTGTTCGGCATAGTCACATTCTTTTGACGTCATGTTTTATGACTCAGTTCGCACGTTTGTAATGGCCCCACTATAGAGCAAGAGTCACGACCAAATGTGTTATTAAGGGAGTTAATGCTCAATAATTTTATTTTCTACGCATGGTACTCGTAGTTATTAATTGGTAGACACGAACTGACCTAAATTGTTCGTAGATTGGTGTATATCTTTAGAAAAACTAAAGAAAAATGCTAAATGCAATAAAGAATATTTGAAAACTAGAATTTATTATGTGATAAATCTAAAATGATACTTATGAAACCCTTTTCCATGAATTTTAATGTCAGTTTTTAAATGTTTACTCTTTTGTCGAACGCTATTAAACAAGTACATTACATAAAACTGCATTTGGCGTTCATTTTGTAATTACTCTAATGAGCGACTATGTGATTTTGAAAATCTGTTAAATTTCACTTTCATTCACGCCGTCCACATTAATGTATTGACAATTGAGAATAGACAATGTGATACAAGCCATGCTAAAAATTTTGCGCATTTCATTTGGATATATCGAAGGTGACCTTTGGGTAGACTTGTTTTTATGTAATTAGCGTAAATAGGCAGTAATAATAAGGTGAAAAGAATCTCAATGTTTAGATGAAGATGACTCTTTTAACTGACTAACTTGTTTTCTGATATTACAAATGCTCTTTTCAGCGACTAGTAACCTTGTCACTTGCAACAACTTGTTACAGGTAACTGCAGCCCGTTACTTTGCTGATATACAGTTAATACAATACAATTGTAAAAACCTAGGAATTCACAAGTTCAAAGTGAAATGTTAGAATTATCATTTCCTTGGGATTTCAGAAACTGTGACAGTTGTACAAATTTATACATAATTTGTACAACTTTATTTGACATAATTACATTTCAAGTATAGCACAGAATCAATTTATCCTGAAAATGTTAAAATATCGTTGGAATATAGCTCCCTAAGCCCCTAGTTTAAAAAGTCATAAAGTCAGTCAGTAGTTCGACATTTTCAGTCTCCAAGGTGGAATGTGAACTTTTTCAAAATGATTAAATTGAATGTTGAACAGACAGTAACATTTCAAACGTCAATTTTCAAATTTCATCGAATCGTACGTATATAAAATTGAATTTTAAATCCCATTCTAAAAATACAATACTAGCAGACAGGCGGCCGGATGATCCGGCCTTCGAACTGGAGGGAAGGAATTTTTAATATCCAACGCTCTCAATACAAGCTTCACGTCAACTTTCTTGCTTGCGTAAAGAATGATATTGGGCCACGTTATTTCTTCAGGGTGTTTTTGATTTATGATATAAAAATACTCATTTTTATTAAAATCGGACGTCTCGAATTTGATTTGTGTCCGGTGTATGGTAACAAAATCATCGCCAATTCCATGGTGATACGTAATCGATGAATCACTATTCTCCTCTGCCTAACTTATCGGGAATTGCCGGCGTTACGTTTCAACTCGGACGAACAACATATGAGTCGTGTTGCATGGTTACTCTTGGCGTGAATATCAGTGTGGTTTCCATATAATTGGAGTCGAACACTGTCTCGCACTGCGACTGACATTATGATATGTGGTCTTCGCAGCCCGTGGATATCGTTAGCTAATAGGCGAGTTTCATCGATGTGTAAATATATTTATATACGATCACGATATATCTATAGAATATTAGTCCGATTGACTTGAAATTTGGCAAAAATATTTAATTTGCTATTTAGGGATAAGTAAGCTAATAACGTATTTTTGTAATTTCGACCTCTGGAGGGGTAAAAGAGTTGAAGGATTATATAAAATTTCGTCGCTTTGGTAATATAAAATTTTAGTTTTACAAATTACTGATATTATTTAAAAATGTGTTTATTGGTTTCCGAATTTTTTTCCTATGGGCGTAAAATAATAATTGAAAGTTAGTATGTAGTAGTTAATTTTTGATTTATGCTTGGAGTTAACAAAAACATACGGTCTATTGTAATATCAACTTCTGTGCTAACAAAGCCGCGGTCTAAGTGCTAGTAGAAGCTAAGCTCCGAATTTGGTATATTTATTTAGCACCCAGCTTCGACGTTGCCATTTTTGAAAAATTGAGTAACGCTTGTCAATAGTCTTTACAGGCTGGCAAAGAGTGAAATTCCTTGCCGGCGTGTATTATTCCCAATTCGTACTTCCTGGAAGCCACTTGTCGCCTTTACCCATTTTGTTTCCCAATTTTTATGTTTTCGTATTCCATTTTATAAAATTAACGATAATTTAAATTCTATCAGTGGAATTTCGTATTTATTATCAAAAGTTAACTTTTGAAAGTTTAAACTTTCAGACTACCTCGTTAGTCGTATCGGTAGCAACCACGAATGCCGATTGAGAGGTCTCGGGTTCAAATCTCGGGTACTATCTAATCATTTTAACTCAATAGTTAGAATTAATTATAACTTCTTTTGGTAGTGGCTCGGAATCTGGACATGAACCCGGTGTATGGTAATTGACCCCCTATTCCATAGTAGAACTTCACAGGCAAATCGTGGGAGTGTGCCCTCTTCTCCTCTTCGGGAATTAAAAGCGTGATGTTACATAAACTTTTCGACATCTTCAGATAATTTTTTGGTAATTATTAAAAGTCTTTTATGTAACGCTCATGAGGGTTTTAATATTATTCTATTACGATACTGTTCTCGGAAGTTGATGGATGGGTATCCGATGTCGGTATATCATACAACAGACATTTTGTAAGACAAATATAACGAGTAAAATAGAATATGAAAATAAGGGCAGCCTTGTAAGAATTTCGATAGACTGCGGAGTAATTGTATATATGTTTTTGTAATTATTAAGTGGCTAAATTGATGTTATTTTAGGTGTACTTGAAAAATCCTTGTATGTTGAATGAGCGATGAGTCTATTGCCTTATACCGGGCACATATCCAAACTCCGAGCCAGTAGTGCCATGCCAAATATCCATTAGTGTTCAGCCCAGGATTATAACCAAGTGGAATGTAATTTTTTCTCTCAAATATCATTATCTGAAGCAAATGCTCGTTGTTCCCCAGAGTGCCGTGGTCGGGTCGAGGGTGACCCTTCCATGCCGAGTTGTGAGCAAGGCCGGACAGCTACAGTGGACGAAAGACGACTTTGGTCTCGGCACCCACCGGCACTTGAGTGGATATGAACGTTACAAGATGGTCGGCAGCGATGAAGAAGGTATGTTGGTTATATTTGTAACTGAAATTGTAATAATTTCTATTTTGATGTTGCTCTTGACAACGCATTGTCAAGTGCGTGCTGATATTTGTCTTGGAACTTCCTTCTTGGTATTTCCTTCCTCATACGTTACTTCTGTATATTATTGGAAACATATGTAACGTATACATTTCTTAGTAGTCCCCGCCAATGACGGTTTAGGTTCAATTTTCATAAAAACAGAAGGAAGTTATAGGACGTCTTTTCCTTCAAACGCATTTTTTTAATTATAAGATCAATTAATCTGGAGGCGTGGTTAAACCTTTAATCTAGTATTAAATCTTTTTCATACATTTCGCCAACCTCCGTGCTTGATGCAATTTAAGACCATCAGAACCCAAGATAGATGAAACTTAAAAAATCTATTAATATTTAATTTACAAGTTATGTTTGCCGAATTTAATATAAATATATTTGAACTTAATTAATATTAAATAAGCTGCTGCGATCATATGTAACGATTATTAGTTTAATTTGAACGTGGCTAGATTTTAATTAATTATTACCATTAATGATATCCCGTTAGTGTTTTCACGTTATGTGGTACAAGTTACGGCAAAATAGGCAATTTATTTGAATTGATAATTAACTGTTTAGTTATCAAGTTACTTTTTATTATTACTGAAATAACACTTTAGAATTTGGATCATGCCCACTACTTTTAATTCAGAAACAAATTTAAAGCTGTCTTCTGCGCTCTACATGTCTACAATGAGAAATATTTCCGTGTCTTATTTCTGAGCCCGTAGCAAGCCGCTCGCTATTGTAAGTTAAAAAGAGTAAGTTAAACAAGTCCATATATGCATATTTAAAACCTTGGGCCTACCACGATAATTATAGAGGCGTACAAATGGAACTTTTGCGCCTTTAAAATTCTACTTGTAATTTATTCATGGTGCGGTATGAGTGTGTGTGTATCCATTCCATGTCAAGTGTAGATAAATATTTATCAAACAGAATGGCCTGAAAAATATTTTTTGAGAAATTCCGCTACATAACAAAACATCTGTATCCCTCAAAGAGATGAGCAGATGAGTGTACTTTACTGTCATGTTTCACCACTGGCGTTTGAGTAGATACTGTTATGGAATAGGTGGTGAGCCTGTTGTCATACTCCGAGCACGAATCTACACTCAGAAATTTCAAATAGAAAATAAGAGTTAAAAAAATACGGAAGTACTGGATCCAGATGTTGAACCTAAAACCTCTAGATCAGCAATCCCGAAGTATGATTTGAGAATCCTACATTTGCGTACAAATTGATGCGTGATAGTTATTAACTGACATTTTTATCTTCATCTACAGAAAAAAAAGCTGAACCTCATAGAATATTAATAGCGTCACAGCCTTTATAATTGTCTGCTTGTCGTACATGTTGTACGTAAGCGGTTATAAAAGGCATATAACAACGTACATTCAGCGTAACAAGTTTTTGCACTAGCTCGAGAATTACAAGGGACAATGCTCTGATCCCTCGCCGTCACATCAGAATACTAATCCTATTAATGTCTACATTCTTGCGACGTAAATGGGCCGTCTACCTCATAACTTGTAGGGTAGCGTCACCCATAAATACAATACGAATCGAAGTAGTTTATTTTCTACGGAGGTTTAATATGTTTGTAGATAAAACGTACAAATGGTTGGGATTGTGACGACTCAGTAAAAAGTAAAGAATGCATGGAATGAGATAAATTGTTATATAGGTTTGAAATTCAATTAAAGTAGTGTGTATTTTAAAATGTCTTATGCAAGTAACCGGTATCCGTGTAACAGCCTCGTTAGTTTCTTGAGTTCCGGATGTTTGGATACTGATAGAATGGAATAGAATGAAATGAAATACATGAAAAATACGTTTATAAAGAAAATAGTCTTACATTTAGGCAAATAGACTGGTTATAGCCAGTAAAATTAATGTTGCGTAAAGAGTTGCATTGAATTGTATTGTACAATTTTTTTTATTTTCAGGGGACTATTCCTTGGATATTCGGGACGTTACTTTGGATGATGACGCGCTTTATCAATGTCAAGTTAGCTCTGGACCTAAAGGTAAGTGTATTTCTTTTTACAATTTCATACTTATTACTACATAATTCATTAAATTGCTTTTTCTTGTCCGTTACCTAGCTTTCGTTTCATTTTCAGTTTTATCTTTCGTGATTTAATGTAAAATACAAGCTATTTAAGTTGATCTTAATTTGATGTATAAAATTTTCAACAAATTTTAAACGCATTATAAGAGTTTTATTGGAATAAAAACAACACTGGCCACTTGTTGTAAAGTTTTGAAAACACGAAATTTTACGAGTAGGTGAAGCAAGAACATTCTTATTTCAAATTTTCGCCGCGCATTTTTTACGAGCTATTGTGTCCCATTCAGAACTCGTTCTGCATAAGGAAACTTTTTTTTTGCAAGATGATTTTTTACGATTACAAACGTTGCCCCAGTAATCTTTTAATAGGTTTTAAATGGCATTTAAGAACAAAAGCCCTTCTAAGGAAACAGCTACCGATGGTACAATTAATTTACGTGCGCTCCACTAACTTTACTGAACGAAAAAAGAAGCGACTGGCCTTTGATGGTTTTGTGAATATAATTACTTTTGATATTGTTACCTTTTCGCATCCAGTTCTGTTCCCAATTGTATTTGTCGTTGACATGACTCAACGATTTATTACTATTTTTTATCTCCATAATATGTTACATTTTTCAAATTCAATAGTACTCTTTACTGCGTGTGACTTTCGTCAGAATGTATCTATTAAAATGTGAAGACATACATCAGAATAGCACGAAACCAAATACACATATAAACGAGTGAGTATTAATTTAAATTCAATGTCAATAATAAAAGAAACACAGGTTTATTTAATATAGATGAAGCAATGATGGCGCGTTATAAATTAAATTCAAACGAATTTATAATATAAAGAATTGGCCAGGATACATATTGAGTTGTTACGAGGGTGAAGGATAGGGGTCTGTAATTAATTCAATTAATTGAACTGACCGGTTGTACGAACTTGAAGGGGTGTATTCGCACTTTGTATTATACACGGGTCAATGCGCACCGCACTGACATCATGCTCGGATTTCGTGTATCTGATATACATATATTGATATCTCATACCATCAATAAGCGTGTGTCAAAATTTAAAGCTGGATCCTATGATCTAAGATCCCGCCATACACCGACCTTCACCGAACTGGTTAATGGATGAAATGTATTTCATGTCAAATGAATTAAGTCAATAAATATATTGCAAATGGGTTGGCTATAAAATTTCAGTCCAGAATAATCCTTTCTTGTCTCCTTTGTATAAAAACAAACATGCGAGAATTAATCAAATTAAGTTATTTTTTTAAGTGAAATGAGTAGCACAGGAGCAAATACAAATGACAAACGACTTTTGTCGTCGATACGGTCCATACAGTGTGCAAAAACCCCAAATTACATTGTATATGTTATATATATACAAATGTTTTAAGTAATATACCGTCTGTCTGTAAATGTTAATTGTTTTTGTACGGTTGTTTACCCCGACTGAATTAAGCTGCCATGTGTCACAGAGATCAACCTAATCACGCTTTAAAAACTTTAATACCGTATAATTTTCCTCAGAATTTTATAATATAAAGTAACAAGAGATTGAAATTTGACTGTATCGTTGTTTGAGAACGAGTTGTATTACTGTTAAGTGAGGTGAAGAGTTGTTGGCCATGCCTTTAACGACCACGTCCTTATGCCAATACTTCATTAAAGCCACTTAGTTCCAGACGCAAATGTAATGGTGCGACTGTAATTTCCCTTAAGGACATGTAATAAAAGTAAATTAAAATTATTCTCTTTATTATAACACTTCTATGCTTCATTACACGTTAATAAGCTAATATACCTCTCTGAAACGGGTGCCGTTCATAATTAAAGTGATATTTAGATTATTTTTTTGGTCGTAGATACTACTCTATTGGTTCAAATAACTCCAAGTTAAGTAACGTTCTATTTTCAAATTAATGAGGGAGTAAGAGACAACTCCGGGTGGTGCGATAGGGACGTAGGGTATATGAAGTCTTATAACTCGGTTCGTCCAGGAATAGTAATTGTTTTGTGCCGCTGCGTTAGCTATGATCACATCGCTGGGTTTAGTTTGCACATGTGTGTTCGGTCAGGGTTGGCGATGAGAGTAATTTTTTTTTGTAAAAATGTGAAACGGTCAAATAATTATGTTATATCATTGGAATTATTAAATTTATTTTACACTCGATTAGAGTTATTTAAAAATATAATGCTTTCTGCTTACCCCGTAAGAGACCTGGCGTGAAGATATGTATGTGTATGTTAATCTAAAATTAATATGTAAAATACGGTTGTAAGAGAAGATACATTGTGTTTTAAGCCATTTTCAATATTTTTATAGAGTGATTTTTATACATTTTATCATTCATCGTTTTTATAACTATCACTTTTTCATCTTCATTTCAAATTTTGTTATTTAATCCTGACTTAGTGTTTTCACATTGTTAAGTTTTTAATAACAAAATTACCACTAATTAAAATCTGAAATGGAGGTATAATTTATATTATATAATTAAAATTTCAAGGATCATTAAAATAATTGAGAGGCAACCCTAGCCATCCCTAATTGCGACAGTCATCATCGACGCGCAGGGAATATATAAATAGACGAGTCGATATACGAAAATAAAATGTCTTTGTCGGTCCGTCTGTGAGACGCGGGTCTGGGCTTATTTCACCCACAATTCGGTAAAAGCATTTCCGTGTTAGATATCCTAGCGTTTATAAAAAGTGTTACGTGAATAATAAGTTGTGGGAGCGAGATACATTGGGTAACATTTTCTTACACAGTGATGTAACACATACACTGGATTTAATTAAAATGGATGTTAATAATAAAACAAAATAAATATCTTGGGACTTTTTTAAAGTTACTCATCTCATTTTAAACAAGTGAGAAGTTGTGTTCTGGTAACGAGACGGCTGATAAACTACATTCACACTTGAATGTTAAATTTAATGCACATTTAATTCTTTGCAGAGAGGTTTTTTGTGTTTTATTTAATAAATTGGCCGTTCCTCTTTTTGACGTTGATTATTTTATAAGCTTTTATAAGCATTTATAAGCATTTATAAGCATTTATTCATTGGACCATAAATCTTTAATTCCATAAAATAGCATTGTACATTTATGACCGCTGACTCCAATGATCGTATCAGTTTATGATGATGATGAGATTACCATTCTATCACTGTTAAATTCTTGGATGGTCCTTGTATGTGATTCGTCATTAAATTGACAATGTATCGATCAATCGATACACAATAGACTAGAAAAAAAGAAGATACAATGAAAGGAACCAATACAATACAATGTATTGTGCTGTATTGTAAGGAACCAAAAAATGTAACGCGATACAAGCAACGCGTAGACAATTTTAACACTACGTCTCAGTGATTCATACTCGCCAAGTAATGGGGAAGCCATGGAAATTCCCGAGAAATATTCCCACGAAACCTTATGACTTGCCCGAAATATGACAAAGGGGAATGTAGGAGTACTGCTCGAAACGAGATAGTCTCCGGGCTCGTTATAATTTTGCATTATTCAAAAGTCAATTGTACGGATTTAGTTGGGTTGTGGTTTTAATTTAACAGATGAACGAGATGCTGGTCAAGTGAAAAAATATGTAAGATACATCATGAATAATTGTCACAGTTCCCTTTCAGGGTTGGCAGAGAATATAATTACTAAAGATTATGTCAAATACATTATATCAATCTATGCAGTAAATTAGTTACGAAAAATATAGATGTTAAATCAGTCAATGATATGGTGATGTATGGGTTTGAAAATCCTTATGAAAAATTTTTGGAAAAAAATTTAATAACCCGTTAAAATACACCAAAAGAAAGAAATACACCAAAATACACCAAAACGAAATTATACGGATATAAGTTTATAATTGAAAGTTTATAATTATAAGTTTATAATTAAATATAATTAATATAGTTATAATATATAAGTTTATAAGTAAAAGTTTATAATTAAAATTTAAATTATAATTAGAAGTTTTTAAAATGCTTCCTCATTCCTCTTCAACTAATTTTATTGTGCCATTGTTGAACCTGAGTCTTCTCTTAAAATGAGTTCGTTTAAAGTCGTTATCAGCCACGCTGACCAAGTGCAAGTTGTCACACTTCACAATTTGGAAAGCCCTAAAGTGTAACCTTTTCCTCGCGATATTTTCCTCAATCATTATATTTAATTATCATTATGTTTAATTTTAAAATAGAGATTTTTCGTAAAGGTTTGGATATGAATTGAGGAACGGAATACGACTGAACTGACCTTAATTCTAAACTTGTTGACTAGGTCATTAAGTTATATTTAACATTTATTTATTTTAGACATGTGCCATACGATGTAAACTCAAACAATAGTTCATCGTATGAATATTTATCTATTTCTATTTAGATTTTTGGTATACAATATAATATTTATCGCTTATCTAGTAATCTTATTTAATGAAACAATTCATTTAAGGTAGGCGTAAGTACCTGTGATATTTTTTCGTTACGAAAAAATATATACTTTTTTGGAGGGTTGATGTATACAGGACTTTTATTCTCTTCGGTGTTTTCTTAATAATTTGTAAAATAATCTGATGGTATTCAGATAAATATTAACAAAAGGAACAATAAATGTTTCGAAGGTTAAGGTTGTTGGACTTGACTGCTTCGTTGGTCGTGTGGTTGCAAGTGCGACTGCAGATCGGGAGGTCCTGGGTTCAATTCCCGGGTCGAACACTACAAAT
>DWEJ01003458.1:0-10418 GCA_018245835.1 Mysoria sejanus stolli | reverse complement strand
TATATATATGTGTGTGTGTTATTTAAAAAGCAGCCATTTTATATTAATTGAAGCACTATCTAGTACACTTAATAACTGAAAAAAAAGAATAAAAGAAAACAAAATTAACAAAAATAAAAAGAAATTCTTTCAAGACCATTTTTAAAATAAGATTCCTCATGTAAATTAAAAAGAAATTAACCTAACATCATCTTATAGTGAAAACCTTGTTGATGTTATGAAATTATTTTGCTGCAATAGACATTGAGGCATAAAACTTACTTGACTTTCTCTGTTCCAATTCTGGGTATATGTGAGTACTTTCCACATTTCCCAAATTAATTCCCAACTTTTGCAATAAGTTTGGTGGTAAAACATATACCTGTTGTACTCCATTTTTTGAAGTAGAGCTATTTTTATTTACAATTTTCTTTTCAGTCTTGAACTCTTTTGGATTCATTTGTAAAAAAAAATATATCTACAGGTAATATATAAAAATCATTTGTAGTATTTTCATTAAAATTATATTAGATACTGAAAACAAACAAGTTCATTAAAATAAATAAATAAAAATTTCATGCTCAAGGATTTGAACCGTGATCAACAAAAACAACATTGAACAATCAGCCACACTCCTGACTGGGCTATACAGAATTCATACATTTAGGCTAAAATTATTATATGTTGAAACAAGAAGAAATGATTTTATAAAAAAAATATACAAAATTAATAATAATAAATGTTATTAAAAAAATTTTAAATGTATATGCACATGAAAAATACTTTGTAAAAATAAATATTATTAAAGTACGAATTTTTCAGGAACATCAATAACAAAATTCAAAATCGAAAATATAATGTACAAAATATAATCTTGATAGGACTCGAACCCGGACTCCGCAGAATATGGCACGTGGTATTGAAAATCTAACACGGTCCACGTACAACCGGGCAATTTGAATAAGTTCGAGAGTATGGATTTTTGTTCTCGCAAAACGTTTTTTATACGCAAAGTTTTTAGAGTAGTTGTAAAATCTGTACTCACAAATTGCGTAGCGATTGCGTTAGACATCCTTTCTGCATGATTATCAATCTTGACAAGTACACAACTGCAAGAAACTACACACGCTACTACGACAGAAAATGCGCATAGTAGTGATTGTCAACGATTATAGGTACACGAATTAAATTATTGCACAAGTAAGACTCGTAGATAGGTTATTCATACATTCTTATAATATACATTTCACACAGAATAGCGATAGCATTGACAATTTCACTTGACGACTTTGACAACATACGACAGTGTTTGACAAGTGTTGCATTCTACTTTAAAATAAATAAGTCTAAAATAATCCTAAATTTAATGTATTTAAAACAAGTAAAATCGCTGTATAATTACACCACTGTTGCAAAACACATTTAATAAATTAATACAATGGTGTTGAAATAATTAATCAATTCCCGGATGCTTAGCGTGTCCATAGTGGAGATTATGGGCATAATCCCTCAGGCAAGGCCTAGCAGTACCTAGTGGACTGCAGTACCGCAATAAAAAATAATTATATGTTAATGTCAATGTACAGAATACATTTGACGTCAACATTGACATTGACATGTTAATGACATTAGAATTAATCAAGCAGTGTTATGTTATTATGAGTAAACTTTTATAGCCCGTAGGCAAAATGAGTTCGAAATGTGCAGCTTTATCTTTCTATATACAATCAGAATGCACAGTTACTAGAGCTCGTACGGGTCATATGAAACTACCACACTATACAGTGCAAACACCAGTATTCATGCCTGTGGGCACACAGGTAGAACCTCAAGTATTATAACCTATTTGCTATCTTTTTTAACCTGTTAACCTAAATCTATTAAACTTTATTCCTTCAGTATTTCATATCCATGCGTTAGAAATTTTCTCAATTGTTCAAAATGATTCCATAGGGCACAATGAAAGGACTGCTGCCAGATCAGTTGGAGAGCTTGGATTGTGAAATCATTCTTGGAAACACATATCACCTTGGTAATAGACCTGGAATTGAAGTCTTACAAAAAGCAGGAGGTCTTCATAATTTCATGGGTTGGAAAAGAGCATTGTTAACTGACTCGGGAGGATTCCAAATGGTTTCTTTATTAAATCTAGCAAAGATTACCGAAGAGGGTGTAAAATTCAAATCACCATATGACAACTCTGAAATCATGTTAACACCTGAAAAATCTATTGAGATTCAAAATAGCATAGGTAATATTTTATATTTTGTACTAATATTATGTATTTTAATTGTGTACTTTATTTTTATTCCATTAACCGATTCAATGTGGCGCTCTTTCTGACAAACTTTTGCGCCTGGCGGCAAAAAAATATTTCATGGCACCACAAAGGTGCCCTCCGCCATGAAATGTCGTGTTTCCACATGTTTTATGTTTTAGTCGCCACCCAAAACCGAACGGTTTAAATGGGTTCAAAATGTGGCACCTCTCGGGTACCACCCGCCATACACAAAAGATATCTATGGCACCACCGTGGTGCCATCCGCACGGAATCGGTTAAGTGTAAGTGTAAGGTAATATCACCAATACCAAATTTCAAAAACTGCCTTTTTATGTTAAAAAATCTGAAAAATTCAGTATAAAATTTAACACTGTAATCTAGTAGCATTAGTCAATATGCAGTGAAATAAAGAAATTCATGTTATAATAATAATCACCAAATTTGGTGCACGAATTATAAAATGCATGACTCTATCAGTGTTTAAAAACTCAGGCTGCAGATTATGAACTATCACTACACAATAGGGATGTTATGGATATGAAATTTCAGATAAGGACACGGATACGGATATAGGACTAATTATAATATCGGATACGGATATGAAATTGTTTCAGATTATCCCATAGTTTCGGATAGTTTCATTTATAGATATTAATACTCGTCATACATAACATGTTTTATTTAGACTTTGCCATTATCCAAAATTATCTGAAACTTTTATATCAGATTCAGTTTCGGTTATGGATATATTTTTAAATTAGATAACTGATAGTTTCGATTATGGTTACGAAGCTCCTTAACATCCCTACTACACAACCACATTGTCATGGGAAAAAATGATGATTGGCAATTCTAGTTTAAGATCACCTTTTATACACATAGTATAGACCGGATAGTTGTGTAACATCCTGCCTGTATACCTCATTTACGTCTCACTATGAAATAGGTGGTGAGTTATTGCAATACACTGGACACATATCTAGCCTCGAGAGTCACTAATATAAAATCTAAGTTGGAAAAATCCTAATTCAATAAAAACAATAAAATTTAATGCCATGTTCGTTGTGCTAAAAACTGCATAAATAACTGTGGAATGAGACAGGAAAAATAGATAATTTTGTTTATTTATTTTTTTTATTTACTTCCAACCCTTTCATGATTCCACTGTTAGTACATATGTTTCCCCTTGGGACCCTAAGAGGAGACCAATGTAGCAGTACCTCATAATTGAATTAACCAATAGATCAAAATTGAATCTTTGACAATTTGTGATTGAGTTAATCTCTTAAGATCATAATACAAAATATTAAAGTTCTCATTTACATATCAAATATTAGTATAGTGCTCTAAATATTATTTTAACATTAAAATTTTAGGTGCAGATATAATTATGCAGCTGGATGACGTAGTACGGACAACATTCCAAGATTATGATCGCATCAAAGAGGCTACAGAAAGAACGAGTCGTTGGTTGGACAGATGCATTACAGCTCACACTAGACCCACAGAGCAAAGTATATTCCCCATAGTTCAGGGCCTGTTGAACAGTGAATTAAGAGAGAAAAGTGCAAGAGAGCATGTCAAAAAGGATGTTAATGGTTTCGCTATAGGTGGATTAAGGTTCCCTTTTAATATGCTCATTTTTCAAAAATATTTACAGAAATTATATTTATTTACATTACAGTTATAATAAAAAACCAGATTATGTGAAATGTCTGCTTGTGATCAAAAGTTGTTACAAATGTTATTTAAACAGAATTTTAAGTTTTGATTTTTTTCATACATTTATCAGTACTAACATCTAACATGTAACTTTTTTTTTTCAGTGGTGGAGAAGCTAAAGACGATTTCTGGCCGATGGTCAGCTTGGGAACAGGTATTTTGGACAAGAACAAGCCTCGTTACCTAATGGGAGTTGGATTGGCCATTGACCTTGTTGTCTGTGTAGCTCTTGGAGTGGATATGTTTGACTGTGTGTATCCAACACGTACAGCGGTAAGTTGTGTGTGTGTGTGTCTTGTGTGTGTTATATTACTGATATTATATTTGAATAATTTAAAATGTTGGGTTATTAAGCATAATTTAATTAAGAGGTATAATGACTGTTGTATGTGACTTTAAAAATCTTGCTATAATAAACAATTAGGTGGAAGTTATGACTTTCTTCAAGTTTCTCTTAAATAACTATTTACATTGTTTCATGCGATAGTTCTTATCAATTTTAATTTGTGACTGTCATCATCAGCCTATTGCAGTTCACCGTTGGTCACAGGCATCCTCCACACTAAACATACGAGAAGGTGCTCAGAGTGGCTGTACCCCCTATACTAATGCCCATAAACAGCCAGTGCATTAAGCTGTACCTAGGAAGACAGTGCCATACTTTGATCTGCCATCCTCAGGTTTTGTGTAATCTTATGACACTCTGTATCCCAGCACGGATTTGGAAGAGGTTTTTGTACTCTGCCCCGAGAAACATTATTTTTAATAGTATAATAAAATATCCGAATTTTTGTAGAGATTTGGATGTGCACTTATAAACACAGGCCAGCTTAATTTGAGAAATAAGCAATTTGAGGCTGACTTGGAACCCATAGACAAAGATTGTGATTGTTCAACATGTAAGAACTACACCAGAGCATACCTACATTGCATTGTCTCAATTGAAACTGTTGGCTGTCATTTAATTTCAGTGCACAACATTGCATTTCAGGTATGTAATTAAAATATTAATAATGAATTGCATCACTGAAATTTAAATGTTATATGCAATTTTATGGCTACAATTACATTTGTTTCAGATGCGTTTAATGAAGACAATGAGAGAGAATATTAATAATGGCACATTTCCAGCTTTTGTAAAATCATTTGTCAATGAACTTCATCCAGATGGTAACTACCCTACTTGGGTTGTCGACTCATTAAAGTCTGTTGGAATAAACTTTAATGAAGTGTGATGTTTATTACATTGGCTTTTTCTACAGAAATAAAACAATTATTTATCTATCAGTTGTATTTTTCACATGAAATCATCAGAATCATTTCCATCATAATTAGTAGACATATTTTCAGGTTTCATCAAAGTGGAATAACTTCTTAATTCTGCCTCTTCTTTTTTTCGTTTTTCTTCCTCCTTTTCCTTTTCCTTCTTCTCTCTTTGTAATTTCTTTTTGTCTTCTCTCTCCAACCTGTCCCTGGTTTCCCTTTCTAATCTCAAATCGGGAAAGGCCTCTCGCTTGGTTTTTTGCAACCTATTTATAATTTCATTGTTCTTTTTAGCCACCCTTACTTTTTTTACATCTTTATCCTTAAAAAATGCTACTTGCCCCACCTGAAATATAGTACAAAACACATGACTAACATCATATAAATGTTCCCATCCACAAATGAGATATGAAATATAATTATCAGTTTAATCTATCTAATATTACTGAAGCTAGCTACAAACATTACAATCTCCTTTTCAGTTTTTCATTCAAAACCACATGTATTATAATTTGAGCTCCTTCCACATCAAGATCCTTCTTTGATATTTGCAGAGTGAAACATTTTTATTGAATACCTGATTTTAATATCATTTGATTGAATGTAAGCAAGACTTTTAATTAATAATGTACAGTACCACAATCAAAACCCAACATACATCATCCATACTATATTTAATATTATAAATTCGAAAGTAACTCTGTCTGTCTGTCTGTCACGCTTTCACACTTAAACCACTGCACCGATTTTGATAAAACGTGGCATAATCATAGATAAGATGTTGAGAAAGGACATAGTCTACTTTTTACCGTGGGAAAATATCTCATACCCATGGGAAACAGTTAATCGGAAGAAAGCGTAGTATACACGAAAATGTGTACTCCTACGATTGTTCAAGGTATCCGAATGTGGCAAAGTCAACAACAATACAGCGCCACCTAACGCTGTGACCTTTTAAATGTTACACCTAGAGAGTGGCGACGACGATTCGACGTATTGTAGTTTCATATTATTCTTTAGATTTAAACTTATTTTAAGAAGTATAATAAAACATAGCTATAAGTTTATATGGGGTCACTCATTAATACAGTTGTGCGAGTAAATAAAGTATGTACACGTAAGTAGGATATGCCGAGCTGGCGTCCTCGGTGCGCCCTTCGGCTCTCACCCCTAGCTCGCCTGCTCATCTTTTTTGTGTAGGTATTTAATTTTTGTGTAGGTATTTTCTCTGTGGAGCAAGATATAAGCTACTTTTCATCTTAGAATTCTCACGAAGTCGATATTTACGCGGGAAAAACTTTGTGACACACTGATTTCCATGCGAGTGAAGCCAAGCACATCTAGTATTAAATACACATTATTACATAACACAATTTTTGATTATTTTTGAGATATACACAGAAAACTTTGCATCAACCTAAAACTATTTTCATTTACATACACAGATACAGACAAAATTAAAAAGCACTCAATATGTAGTCCAGCTAAAGACTAGTAATCTAAGTACATTCTCCAACTGTAGAGAATCACTATAAAAGGTTTTAACATAAGTTAATACATAAAGTTTTGTTTTATACTCTTACCTCCATACTAGGTGTTTTCTTCAAATTTGACCACATAGTATACACAATATCGACATCGTTCATTTTATTGCCCATAATAGAATTAGCCTTTACCAACTGACATGCATCTTCTAGAACTGAATTTGGTATGTCATCTATTGTTTGACCCTGAAATATTAAGACTCTCATTGTTATATATGATAATAACTGAATGAAAAGCTATTTAATATTTATTATTTTTAGGTTTTAACAAATTATTCATTGGCTAAATGATACTTCAAAGAATAGTGATTTTATTATCGTTGTCATCCATGGACCACTTAGGCCATAGTCAAAAAATACAGAATGCCAAATATTTCTATCCTAGCAAAGCTGACATGATTCTCCTGCAATCATCTCTCTTTAACACACACCAGCTTGACTTTTGACAACACATCAGTCAGTAATTGAATTTAGTCATGTTGGTTGCAACTGATCTGGAGGTCCTGGGTTCAATTCCCAGGACGGGTAATACAAAATTTTTCTGATTTAGATTTTCTAATAATGGTTCAGGGACTAGATATGTGCTCGGTATATGGCAATACACTCACCACTTAGTCCATAGTAAAAATAACTCATGGATCATGGGAGTTTTCTGCATTTCTGTGCCTATGTCTTCGGCGATTACAGGCGTGAAGTAACGTGTTTAAGAACTATCCAAGTTAATAAAGTTAGATGTCTTAACAATATAATTCAAATCGTAACTACCAGTAAGGTTATTTTTTAAATAGCTCACCTGTGCCAGTCGTAAGTACACATGAGCTGATGACACTTTGTCAACGTGAAACCAAACGTCTTCAGGCCAGCCCCATTTTATTAAGTCTTCATCTGCAAGAGTCCAAATGGCAAAATTTTAAAACAATTGTATAATTAGGTTAGTACAGGTTAAGTATCAAACATAGCAAAGATACATACTCTCATGTTTATCGGCACCCATGAATAAAGTTACAGGCGGAGTAATAACATTACTAGTGAAGTAAAATACCATGTTTAATTTCAATGAACTAAGACACCGCTGGTATCAATATGTAATTTTACTAAGGCATAAGTATGCTTCAGAACACGATACACGTATCTTATTGGTAAGTTGTGATTAAAGAATGTTTTGTTTGCTATAAATTAATGAGTTTACTATATATTTTCACGACTGTGATTATTATAGAATATATTTTTTTATAGTACTAGTTAAAATAGTGGATCAAACTGTTGATTTGACAGTGACAATTGTCAATGTTTTTTTTTATTTATTTCTCTTAGAGATTAGCAGAAAGTTAGATACCTAACAAACAATACACTTCCTGAACACGAATTCATAAAATATTCTCATCATTGACCACCATATTATATTATTTGTGACAGTAATTATTTATTCATAATCTATGTCAGAAGCCATATACTACGAATATGGATAAAAACCCCTCTGGCGAGGCTTATATTTGGCAGGGGTCTCAGTCTGATGATGATTATTATAAAAAGAACGTAACTTCACTCCTGTAATCCCCGAAGTGGTAGGCAGAGGAATGCAGAACCCTCCCACTTTAACCAGTTACTTTTACGTCCCACTATGGAATAGGTGGTGGCTTAATCTAAACCTTCTAGAAAATTTTCTAGAAAATCTAAATTAAAATTCTAGTAGTAGTTCGGAGTCTGGATTTGTGCCCGATGCATGGCAATAGGCTCACCACCTATTCTATAGTGGGACGTAAACGTAACCAGTGAAACGTAGGAATATTCTGCATTCCTCTGCCTACCTCTTCGAGGATTACAGGCGTGAAGTTACGTTTTTTTTGTACCTAATCTAAAAACTATTACCATTTTAAATTCAACAGACATTAGACCGCTTGGATAGCAGAAAAGCCCTGGTGGCTACAATTATACAACGTAATGCAATTATGCTTTATATTTTGCTTATATTGTTTCATATTTATATGGTCCCTGGGAGACAAAATTAGTCTTGCATTCTAAGGACAACGCTAATATTTTTTTGTTCTCTGTGGTGTTTATTTGCGCTATAATATTTTGACAGAAATTGTCATTCAGTTACTGTCCTGATAAAAATTTTAACTTTATTTGTGTATGACCTTTTCGGGTTTATCTACGTACAGAATCATAATTTAATAGCCTTACTCTAATAATTCAATCTTATTGGAGTAGTTTGGTATATGTGCACTTAGTATTAAAAGTTGACCATAATGGCAAGTCCAGAACGCGAATTATGTGGATTATGCCCTCCGCCGTCTGAAGAAGATGAATTAACACTTCCCAGAGCTAGTATTAACAAGATGATCAAAGAATTAGTGCCCTCAGTGCGCGTTGCCTTTGAATCGAGAGAGTTAATTTTGAATTGTTGTACTGAATTTATACATCTGCTAAGTTCAGAAGCCAACGAAGTATGTAATCAAAGCAATAAGAAAACTATTAACGCTGAGCATATTCTAGCAGGTAAGTTATTTACATGTCAGAATTTGGTCTTTATGTATTTATCTGTGAACTTACCATTATTAGAGCAATGATGCAGTATGTACAGGAATATTTAGTGGTAATAGTCATGCCAACTTTTTATATTGAAAAGAGTATGTTATTTTTAATACTACACTGGAGTGTCATTATTCTAAGGACATTCTTCTTTTTATATTAATTAAAATAATGTATCATAATCTTCTTGTCAACAGCGTTAGATCGACTTGGCTTCAGTGATTATACAATTGAAGCTGAATCTGTATTAAAAGATTGCAAAGCTGTAGCAGCCAAAAGAAGAAGACAGAGTACAAGATTGGAGAACCTTGGCATACCTGAAGAAGAATTGCTGAGACAGCAACAAGAATTATTTGCTAAGGTTTGTTGCCTAAAAGCATTTATGAATTTGTCTCTAATTTAATACTAACTTAAATTAACTGTCAACTATTAAGTTAACTCACATGTTTGTTCGGGGAGGCCTGATTAGTTTTGGCCCTATACAAGGTCCTTCCTAATGAACTTCCGTCGATTGCAGAGATCTCCAGTGACTGTGTGCCACCATTCAATCCCTTACTGTTAATTGCTTTTAATTGGTTGCTTTAATTTTTAACATTCCATTAGGTATTTTACTGTTAATTCTTTCATGAGTTTAAACACATGATTATATATGCACCAACTATATCAACTGCCTCTTTCGTATTGTCAGTTGCAAGTGTACCTGAAGATTGACAAGTCTTGGGTTCAAATCCCAGCTCAGGCACTATTGGATTTTTCTAACTTGAATTTTTAGTAGTGTCTTCAAGTCTGTATATGAGAGTATGTCCAGAGTATGACAGTAGATTCACTGCTTATATGTTTTTTTAATTACATAGTGGGATGTAAACATAACTGGTAAAACATGGCAATGTATACTGCACTCCTCTGCTTACCTCCTTGCAGAAGACCTGAATAGCTTCTGAGTTTCTTCATGAGGTCCCACCAATTGCAGCAAAACTGCAGTGGAGACTAGTCAGTGTGAACTCATGAAAAATGGCCCAGTATAGGTCTGAAACTGGAATGCAAAATGTGCATTTATTAAGCTAGTAGATTTAAATTCTTTCTATGACATATATATA
>DWEJ01003457.1:0-10419 GCA_018245835.1 Mysoria sejanus stolli | reverse complement strand
GCCCGATGCATGGCAATAGGCTCACCACCTATTCCATAGTGGGACGTAAACGTAACCGGTGAAACGTGGGAATGTTCAGCATTCCTCAGCCTACCTCTTCGGGGATTTTGTGAACGGGAACTGGAACTTTGACAAAGAGATACGGGCGAACGATGGACTGAGTTTTGTATTCATAGTCATTATCGTTATTATTAACCCCTTTGTCGACGCGGCTCTTCTCTCGGAATGAGAAATATTAAGAACCTAATTTGCCATGCAATGCTGGCCAAATGCGGATTAACTTCACAGTTGTTAGGAAATATTATTTATAACGTGAAGCGAGCAGGTTATCTCACGATGTTGTTCATCTTTTATATTTTATAAAAAAATATTAACATGTCACGATGTGAACTCGAGACCTCCGGAAAATCAGGTTCAATTCTAAGCCACTAGGTTAAAACCGATTTGTACTATGTAGTAATAAATATGATTGATTATTCGGTCGATATCATAGGATCAACATGTAACAGCAAGAATAATAATCGTAGTAATATCTCGGGACATCTTGCACGCAGCCATGTGATCTTTGCCACAATGTAATTAATAAAACTTGTTATATGTACACGGACGTTAGCAACATTTACTTATATTTAATTTACTTCTAAGCATGTGTTATTAGAATTATGTTTGTGAATCTTTACACAACATGGATTGCATTTTCGAGGCACTTACAATATGCGTACTGATCATCCACTTATTGTAGAATCGCCCGGCCCGGTATGAATCTGCAAGACGAACATTTGTTCCTATTAGCAAAAGACAACCGAAGCTTAGCACAAAGTCTGAAAGGAATGTACTTTAATAAATTCCTTAACATATTGCTTGATATAAATTCGGCGTAACGAAATAGATCATTAACTAGTTGAATGGTAAGAATAAATTGAAGAAGCGATTGTAGTCTTATTTCATAGTCCATCAATTTACACTAATGTTCAATTTCACAGCTCATAATCAACTATGGCTATCGGCGTTTTTCGTAAAGGATATTTATTGAAAGAGGAAATTTTACGCGATCTTTATGTAAAATATTTGTGAGTCTAATACTATTTATCTATATTTTTTGGTTATGGATCCAATGAGTGAATGTGACAATATCAGTTGAGTGCAAGTTTAAAATGTCGGCAGAGGAGTTTAGAACACTCCGACGTTTCAGCAGTTAGGTTTATGTCCCACTATGTAATAAGTGGTGAACCTTAATATGGTAATCCATACACCGGGCAATCTAATTTTGAAAAATGTAATAGTTTCCAACCCGCGATTTGAACCCAGGACCAACTTATCGGTAGTCGCCGACAACACGACTAACGAGAAATTTGTCAAGCAATTTTGTAATTGTTCGGCACGTTAAACATTACGTTTGAGAGGTCCATAACGATTTCAGCGTGGCTTCACCAGGTACGCTGAAATGTTTGACAGTATAACAATTAGTTATCGGTACAGCGTCGACAGACTGACGCCCGTCTATCAACGAGGATCGATGATCGAGAACCGAGTGAATTGTTCGCAATATCCGAAAAAACATTTACATTAGAAAAAACTCAAATACCATGTATGTCTACTATATGGGTAATCTTTCCCATGTGCGTTGTAGATATTGTATTAAGCTTAATGAAGTAATACTAACTCGTCTAGTACAAAATCAGCCAGATTGTTATTTCAAGAATTTGGTGATTGAAAATTTAATCAACATCTAATAACAAGTTAGTAACCTAAGTTCATCATAATTAACATGAGTTAAGTTCTTCTAAAAAGCAGTGATAGCATGCTAAGAATTAATCTAACCACCCCGGACACCTGGGATCAGACTCTGGAACGCAACTCTAAATTGATATATGTGCGTTTTAAGATTAAATATCACTTGTAGTGATAAGGAAAACTACCGTGAGTAAATCTGTAAACTTGAAAGTTTTTTACAACAGTTCTATAATTTTCTTAAGTCTACCAAACACTTGCCCAAAATGGGCTTCTTTCACATTCTCAGACGAGATCTGCATCTAATAGTGCAACGAAAAAGGGGCCAGTAGTAACGACCATTATGAACTTCTATAAATCCATTTAATGAATGATTGTTTCTCAAATACAAAAGGTTTGCTAATTTTGATTAAAACAAAATCATCACTTTGCATTTCTTTATAATGTCTCATCAGATATTTAATTATCTAATAAGATATATTGCTCGTCAGTCTGTTTCCAATTACGTTCTTGAGAGTCACGATGGAAACGCGTTCACTGGAATTGATTAGTGAATGGCATTTCTGGTATTCTAGACAACGGGTAACAGAACCTAACCGCCGCACCCCGCACGTGACGCCAGGTCACAGTGACTCAACAGAATAAGGTTAGACGTTAAAATAGGTTGGGCTGTTGGTTGCAATATTCTAGATATATTAAAAGCAGGGTAAAAGCTTTTAGATTTTCCGCTGTCTTCGCTTTCCTGGCTTTTTCACATTCATAATATAACATTGAATGATAATGCTGTTTTAGGGAGTTGTACATGCTGTTGATAAAAATTAGTAGTTAACATTGATCAGTATGTTTGGTTATTTTAAATTATTCTTCGTTAATTTTATTCTGTTTTTGTTGAAATAACAATTGATCAAAGTTAATGGCAATGTACCTCTAATTTTATATACTGAAAAATGTTTCTGCAAAGCGACAATATATGTTTTTAATTGATTTGTATCATAGTAATATTAAAAATACATATCAAACTGGTCATTAAGTTATACAATAGACCATTAAATTAAATTTAATTACGTCATTGTAATAGGACACAACTTCAACTGGAATTGATTGAGGTTAATAATATACTTTTATTCCCACTATGAACATATTTATGTGAGTATACCATTCACCTAATTGACCACTAGCGGCCCGCCCCGGCTCCGGACGGGGATTTAACAAAAATTTAAAAATTATAAATTTTAAAACACCCATACGCTTCTTTATGCTTCGAGGATTACTAAGAAAGAGTACATTATAAAGTAAGTATTTTTATATTTTCTCTTACTATAATATTTTATATTTCAGTAATATATTATTATTATGGCAATAGGCTCACCCATACCCATACCCATACTGGGACGTAAACATTACTGGTGAAACGTTGCATGTCCTGCATTCCTCTGCCTACGACTTCGGGGATTACAGTCGTAAAATTACGTTATAATATTTTTTGTTAGTTTTTATTATTTTTATTAATTTATATTTTTTTTGCCGATGTTCATTAGGGATTGTGAAGAATTCTAATTACAGGGTGAAGTAATTTTCCAAATCGGTCCAGAAGTTTCAGAGCCTGTTCAATGTAAACAAACAATCGAATGTTTCCTCTTTATAATATTATTGATAAATATTAGCGTAATTACAATTATGTTTGACGGCTTCGTTGGTCGTGTTTGTTGCAAGTGCGACTGCCGGTCGAGAGGTCCTGGGGTCAAATCCGGGTCAGACACTATTAGCTATTAGGCTATATTATTTTTTTAACATAAATTTTTTAGTAGCGGCTCGAAGTGTGGATATGTATCCAGTGTAAAGCGTAAAGCAATATATTAACCACTTATTCCATAGTGGAGCGTAAATGTAACTGGTGATACATGGGAGTGTACTACTCGTATGCCTATCTCTTCGGGGATTAACTGCGTGATGTTACGTTTACTTAGTATGAATGATATTAAAATACATTGTTACATCAACAAGTCCATGATACTGGTTACGTCATTCCATAATTTCGATACATTCTTTAGTATCTCCGAAATTGGTATGATTTATGTGTGACGACGGTAGAACTAGTACCGAGATATTTTCCACTCATTGCTCTCTGCCTGTCCCGGAAAGGATTTGGTATGATTTTATAATAGTAATAATAACAATTACTTTTCTAATTCTATAATATCTTTTAAAATTAGAAAGCACTTAGTGACATTCATCGACATCGATTCATTTATATATCAACAAAATTTGACGGAAAAATTGTCAGAATGTACGATGAAATTTGAATACGACATTCGTCGGGAACGGGCCAGGCAACAGTTTTGGAATACAGATGAATTTATATGAAATGTTCCTCCCTGAATTTGACCCAAAAGGGACTTTGAAACATCTGCACAACTTACTCGGTTTTGTTTGCTACAGGTTTATACATTTAAGCGTACACATATATGAGTGAGTTATGAGTTACAGCGCTCAATTTAATTATATTTACGTAATTAAAAAGTATTTTTAGGCAGGCCGAAAACTTATTTGAAGGTAGTTGAACTGCCTAATAATATTTAGCAGTCGACAATGCTTTTCAGTTAGCTTATTTACTTTGTTGATTACACTTGTCTTTAATTTTCATACCGCGTAAAGCCGATGAAAGATAATAATATAATTTGAAATAGTGTTTTTCTTTATGCAATCTTTTAAATGTACTTGAAATATTAAAAGGATAAAATTATCACAATACTTCTAAGTATGTTTATCAGTATATTGTTCCTAACATGATAACGTAAACGTAACTTCACGCCTGTAATCCCCGAAGAGGTAGACACAGGAATGCAGAACATTCCCACGTTTCACCGGTTACGTTTACGTCCCACTATGGAATAGGTGGTGAGCCTATTGACATGCATCGGGCACAAATCCAGACTCCGAACCACTACTAGGATTTTAATTTAGATTTTCTAGAACTATTTCTAGAAAATTTCTAAATTAGAAGAACTCTTTCGAAACCGGGACCCCCCGATCGGCAGTCATACTTGCAACCAAGACGACCAACGAGACAGTCAATTCTTTCATCTTTATTATAAATTGCGGCAGCTTGTTGCTAAGCGTAAAAAGGCCGTATATGTTAGGGTCACGAAATTTGCAATTTCCATCCAACACTTTGACAAACACTGGGCTAATGAACGAACGCAACGAGTTGACCACAAGGCGCATTCATTCATAAGAAATTTCGAGCTACACATCAGACGAAAACCAGCCTTACGGTTGGTAAACTCAAGGATTACAATTGCATGTGAGCATATCGAGTTAAGACCTTTCGGATGGTGACCATCGTCAATGGCTACTGTTTCGTTTCGCATATGTGAACAGTTTGAAGGCGAAAATATCACGCTGATAATTAACCACCGAGATGTTAGCTTCCTGCTGAGTGATGATAACTTGCATGGGAAATGAAATTTCTAAATCTTCACTTCAAAAGCTTTCTTCAATTGTAAATTGGGTTCAACGTTTTGAAAGACAATTAAGCTATCAATGCCATGAATAAGATATTTTTAATATTTAGCCCATTACAGACTCAACCGGAAAAAAATTAAGTTTGATTTATATCTTGATTTAAATCGCAAATGACTGACTCGTTCGAAATACATGTATCAAACTACATATGTAGTTTTAAATTGTTGAAGAATATCAGTAACTACGTAAAATTGAATGGCCTCAACTATTCTCCTATAAGTACTCCAGACAATACAGAATTATCTACTGTTTAATACAGATTTGTATGACAATAACATTTCCCGCTAAAATGACACTCCGTTTTTTTTACAGCCTAAGTCAATTGCTTTAATCATCTATTAATACAACAAAGCATTTCGAAATAAAAAAAGTAATAATAACAAACATGAATTAAAATTAAATTACAATTATTATTGTAATTTCTATTATCTGTAAATACGTTTCATAACGTATAAAAACACTTACATAACATTTGAAAAAAACTGGTGACACAGTGGCCGTGACAGCTGTGTCAGCGTCGCGTCAATTCAGACAATTCACAGTAACAATCGGTAATTAGAGCCAATGTAGACCAATTTGTTAAATGTCGGTTTTTTGACTTCGAGGCTACCGCGCATCTTGGGTACGACGATATCTCGTACTGGCTAACTCTTACACGATAATGGCTTGGAAAAGAATAGAAAAAAAATACTCTTTCCTGTTTACACCATAATATGAAAAGTATTAAAATGTACCCAGGCAATATTAATATGGACAATAGACGATCTTAACGTTTAAAAGCGATTTCTTGATTACCGTAAGTAAACTTTTATTGGAAATATTTTTTTCACGCAATTACCCGATGATGGGTTGAGGTGTCTTATCAGCTAGTTACTTATTTACTGTTCAACGTTTTGTTAATGTTTATACATGATTCTATATGTCTCGACTTGACTCATGTATGTTTCTTTTCAGATTGGTCCGACTAATTTCACATTAAAAAAATTAAAATTACTTTTAATTTAATTAAAAAAGAGTGATTCTGCTGAACTGTGCTGTGTGATTTTTTTGAAAAATCGCATAAAAATTTGAATGATTTTATTTAATGGAACTTCATCGAGAGGCGAAATGTTTAAACGCATCCAAAAAGGACAGAGGAGAAGAACAAAAAGAACTATAAAACAGCAGACAGACAGAAATAATAATTCCTCTGAATATGTGAAGGGCGTCCACGCGGAATGTATGTTAAGACTTTGGTGACTGGATGCGATTGTAGTATTGCTGATTTTTTAAATAAAAAACACATTTAATTATTTACTTGATGTACTCAAACATAATACTGTGCTGATTGTTCTGAAAATTTTTAATTTAATGTTGGTTGATAACAGTGGTAGATTAGTACTACTAGCGACATTTGATGCATAAAAATTGTTCTAATAAACCAATTTTGAATAAATGAAATTTGAATTTGAATATGCCGTCCCCCTACGTGGCTCCTGGGCTACAAACGTAGCCCGTACCATTTACGAAAAATGTGCTTTGTGAGTTTAATTATTACTTCCTATAAGGAGAAGGAAAACCATAGTAAAAACCTACACAGCTTAGAATTCCCGATAATATTCTCCAAGACTTGTGAAGTCAGGCAATAAAAACCTGGTCAACATTGCAAACCCTGATCATCAGCTTATTTCAAGTCCACTGCTGGACATAGGCCACCCCTGAGGAGTTATGCCCATAATTCTCACGCTGAGACCTTATTTCTTCTCATAGAGAAGATCCATAACCAGAAATGGGACAATAAATAATAATTTTACAAACTCAACGCTGGCAACCCAACGGTAATGTTCTTGTTACAAGTCTCCACAGATTTATGTAAATATTTTTTGTAGCTGACAAGACCAGCAATTTGCGTACAGCTAATAAATCATTCATTCGTACTTCCGTCCGTCAGAAACAGATCATGACGGCTACTGAGGCCTGTCCGTTAATATTAATGTCGGGATTCGAACCGCTAGTCTATGATTGAAGCGTAGTGTTCATAGCAAAACAACAGAGTGTTCCTTAGCAGATATTCTTTTTAAAATAACCGTTGACATGCATGAAACCACATCATAAACATCTTTGATTGAATAAACTATATTTGTTATGGAAGTGTTTTTATAAATACCCGGCTATAATACAGGCGTTTAAATATATGCACGAATCAAGTAAGGAAACAATAATATGTGTATGCGTATATATCCATGGTAAACTGAAATAATGATGATTTTATAAAAATATTCTATAATTTTAAAAATTGGCTTAAAAATGAAATAATCTTCAAAAATTCGAATAATGAATTTATTAAGTTTTATAATGATATTCTTTGAACATGCAAGTAAATAAAAAAATATAATTTTAAAAATATTAAATAATAGATAAAGTAAATAATAGAAAATTAATAGATGGCGCTGGTTTGTTCTAAATATGTATTTTTTAAATACACCATAACTATGGGTATTTCATTAAGCCATGTCATGGTCAACTATGCCATAGAATAGCATCAATTTGAAGAAAGACATTCCCAAATTTATTCTATCACACACAACATGTAGGTACTACGCCATGTCTACATCTTACATAATCTATGGATGACAGGTAATAATAATACAGCGATAGAGAGAAACATGCTTTTGTTTAACACCTCTACTGTCTATGTATTTTTAATGACAGTGTTGAGGGTAAGAAATGTATATCCGTTCTTTATGAAAGATGTATTAAGAAGTAATGAGCTGGTTGGATATTGTTATGCGGAAAATAATATGCAAACATTAATAGTATTCTTGGACAACTCCTACCCGGCAGTTGCCAAGCTCTACCCGCGACTACCATTACCATCATTGCCACCATACCATTACCATTGCCATCAAACATTGTCAACCCGCAGGGAGATGAAAAATAAAGCACAATGAGTTTTTTTACAGGTTCAATGACAATCTCTGATATAGGAAAGAGTACCAGTCTTCATGACACAAATATTTATCCCGAGAAGGAATAGAACCTGGGACGGCCAATAAACAAAGTGGTGATAAAGTAACCACAAAATCAACGGGATAGCTAATATTATTATTGCACAACATCACGATCAACATTGCCAGATATTTTTATACCGAACATGAATTTGGTTCAAGTGCCCCCTATATTACAGTAACGAGGTCGAGAACGCTTGTTCCATACTAATTCACACATCGCTTGCTCCTATAAGCATAATTGTATTACGCACTGAACTGCGTGGAACGGAACAAACATATTTAGCATTTGACAATTGAAGCGTTTCCGCCATAGAGATATAACACATAGAGCAGGCGAGCCATAACTACGTATGTACGTGGAAAAGTGTTCTTGATAGAAAGAGTTTGGTATGCCTGTCTTTCTTCAATAATGGTTCCGCGTAATACAATAGTATCTGATTGGTTTTTTCAGTATTGCACGCAAGAAGCTTTGCAACGCAAGCATCTTTAAAGAGAGAAACCAATACCAAATTCATTTTCTTTCTCTCTATGGTTGAGATAACTTTTTGCTCGGATCGCTTCTCAACGTGTGCAACACGTAAATGATTTTCGCGCGAAAAAAGCGACATGACACTTTGTGACGCCATTTTTCTGGGGTAATAATGTACGTACATATTATATCTCGATTGTAATCAACAAATATTGTATTATATAATCTTTATACGAACCTTAGATCAAACTCAGTTTATGTCAAAAATATTAGAAGTAGTAAAGTAATATAGACCATAAACGTTTCAAAAGTCATGTTATTAGTAAATACGCAGGTGTGATGTTAAGTTATATTAAATTCATAAGCATTACAAAATTCTTATGAATCGTAAAGCGTTCTCCATTTCGACAGCGTTCATCAATGTCGCTCCAAATTCGTATTAAACTTTAAGTAACTAATACGAATCGGATTGAGGCAATTGTTAATTTTCATAAATGTATTTGAATATATATTTTTTCGTTTTGAAAACAAATGATAGAGCACGTGCTTGGCGTGGTACCACACCCGCATTATAATTACGAATTATTAAGCAACGAACCGCTCAATTCAATATATTGTATAGGGTCCGTTGATTGAGCAATATTTACAGCAGAAAGAAAAATAAAACCCAACAATTTAATTAAACACGTAGAAAGTGTCTCTATAAACAAACGTGTTGTTTTTTTGAGCAAAAACCCGTTAACAGACGTGCATAATATTATTAAGAATTTACTGTCACGCAAAAGTATCTTGTCTAAGCTCACTGATCAATATGCCTCTTCTACAACATACAAACGCTTACGTTAAAAGTATTGAGTTATCAAAAACAATTCAATCCACTTTAAACTGTTTTAACATTAAGAAGTTTTCGTCTACATCACCGACTAGACATACATAAGCTATAGGAATATACCAGTGAACACACATCGTATTCTGGCCCCGAGCTACAGGACAGGACATATGTATGTATAACCTAGGACTCTTCGAAGCAATTGTGATTTCGTTTTTACTAAACAGACATGCTCTATCTTAGGACGCATCTGCGCGCGCTATTAGGCGGGAAGTATTTAACGCATTATTGGTTTGGTTATTAAGTATCTATACAATAATATTTATGCATCCACAAATAACCATAACAGCGTGTAAAGTGTTAATAATATAATGTTCTTGTATAGCGCTAAGTTGATTTTTAACGGCGGACCACACAAACGAACCCTCAGCGTACCACTCGCTTCCTTAATAGCACTCAGTTGTTCAACGAATTATTGACTGTAAATTGATATTTAATATCTAAAAATATCATAATATAAAAAGGCCACCCACAAGACGTAAATATTTACTAGTGAAAATTTGAAATATTATACTTCTCTGCCAACCTCTTCAGGGAAATACTGGCGTTAAATTGTTATGTTGTATATTTATAACTGAAGTTACTAGAAGACATAACACTCCGGTAATTTAAAGATACAACGAACAATAAAACTGTTACTTCGTCGGAAGTGACTATTATGAAATGACTATCATAATGAAGTGACAAAGTAATTCATTGTTCTTATTTTAAGAAGTCCAGATAGACTGACATCTTGGAAAAAATAAATTCATAAAAAGTATATTACTCATAGCCTGAGGCTAAATTATAATACTATGTTCTATCAATCTACAGTA
>DWEJ01003456.1:0-10420 GCA_018245835.1 Mysoria sejanus stolli | reverse complement strand
CGAGCAGTCTCATGGGGACGACTGCCCCAAGGTGACGAACACCCCGCCTTCTACAGGCGCGGTGGTAAGCCTGTATCATGCTCTCGGCGGCTCTACGGTCTAGACGTCCGCCTTCTCTTCGGAGGACGACGCAAGCCATACGAGCTCGCACGGAAGCGGCCGACCCTGCGGTGGTCGAGCGTGCAGAGGCGCGAACCCGTGGAAGGTGGTGTGTGGGTCGTTGTCGGCGCGTACGAACATGCGTCGCGCCGACAACGCCACTTTATACTTTACGCTATATACTTAATATTAAAAGTGATTTGTATTATAATATCTCTTATCCAACTAACATCCTAACTTAAATTTATCCCATTTGATCCTTACAATAAGCAATAAAATGAAAATTGTATGAATATTTTATAAAATGGTACAGGTAAAACAATTCACAACTATTATTAAATATACCAAATATTTCTGCACTGATAATTACATCGATTAACACATTTAGATACATGTTGAAATTACAATAATCTATGAAAACAAAACAAAGGTTTGCGTGTATTACTTACACTATGATTCTTAATTGAAATTTGCATTATCTTCTGACAATATCTGAGATTGTAACTAGGTACGGGCACCACAAAAAATGAACAAGCGACAAAATAAAGTAACAATAATTGTCACACTTGTTCGAGTACAATAAGTTTACACCTTGCCTTCGTACTTCAGTAATATGTACTATCATAATATGTCTATATTAATAGACAATTAGAAACACAGATCATATTCCCTCAAAATAAGCAAAGTATAGATGATGTACTTACTATTATTGAACGTCTGCCTTTATATAAATAATCCCAACAACTGTTTCTTAACTCTTGTCTACTATAAATTTAATCCGTTGATTATTAACTATCCATACGTCGCACGCGCAAGTATCCGTGCCGTTTACTTTTAACCAAATTACACATATTCATTTGTTACAAACTTCCATCGCTCATAGCCCGCTCGCTCGTGGTAAAACACCAAAGACCCCGTATCGCGTTACGTCCACAATTCAATCAACCGTTTGAATATTCAAAACCAATTAAAATATAACAATTTCTGTACTGTGTTAGATACTTTCCCATATATCTTTCTCACGTAAATCAATTTTAGATTCGCAATACTAAACTACAGTATGTCAAATTGATAAATAAACAACTATGGAACAATCTATCGTAATCCTTTCACGGCGAGATCGGATCTACATGATCGATACGCATACGCAGCCGCCTCTAAGCCGATTTCAGACTTTGACAGGCCAAATTGACAACTACGGTTCGCGCTTAAATCGTATTGTGTTTAAAAAAGATGTCAGTTTTTGCCGAACGCCGCTGTTGACAGAAACACATTAGTTAATGTGTTATTATTAAAAAGTTACCATTTCTTTTTCTTCCTATGTTTTAAACGTAGTGCACTGTTCACAAACGATCTAGTTCATTTTGAGACTGTCTGTTAATTCCATTAATAATTATAATTTATTTTGTAGTGTTACACATCGTAGAATACTTATAAATTCATTTATATTTCATTAACTGCTTTGTTGCCGACTGGTTGTAAGTGCGGCTGCTGATTTTGTTTTATTAGATTTTTGAAGTTACACTACTTTTGGCGCGTTAACGAAAAGTGAGAGTAAATCTTTACGATGCGCACGCACACCGTCACGAAAAACCGACACCATGAAATATTCTAGTCAACATTTGTTTTTATAGTATTTAAAATTTAATTAACTAGATAGTGCGTTATAATAAAATTTTCTTTTAACGTAGATATTAAATAACTTTTTTACTGTCATTTTCTATAGAAACTTTTTTAAAAGATTAAAAAAATTTTTTTAAAAGATTAGAAAAAAGATTAGATAAATTTTTTTTTAAGATTTTTTATATTGTTACACCAAAAAAGTATAACTGCGCGGGCCTATAAAAAGTATAAGTGCGTACATAAGTAGTACATACCCACGTTTTTTAAACATAGATTTTCTAGTTCTGGATCTGTTCCCGGTACATGGCCATAGGCTCGCCGTTCCACGATGGGACGTAAATGTGTTTTTAAATTTATAGCTCTCTAATTTATATGCAATAACATATTTACGTATAACATTTGACCGAAGTCACTGAAAATAAAGAAGTTGTTGCGGTTGCGTGAGGGCTCGATATGAAGTTGCTCTGAAAGTTTTAGTCAGTATTTGTAACGCGAAATTCTATTACAAATTATACCTATTCACCGCTTCGGAGTGCAGGTCGAAGGTCGAACTTTTGCAATTAGTTCCGTGTCCCATAGATATCGCCCTTTCTCAATAGCTATCTTCATGATCTTCAAAATCAGATTCTTTCACGTTCCATCATTATACATCCCACCTCTTAGTATTGGGGGTATAAATTTTAAAACACTGCTATCACATCTATGATATACAGTTTAATATACGTAGGTATATTTTGTTATAGAGATACCGTCCCTGTGCGCGGTAGCTCGCGGACAAATTGACGCACCAATGTAAATTCCAGCTGCGCGTATACACCACTCTACCGATATATAGAAAAATACACGAATATATTTTGTTCAGTGTGTGGGAATAGGTTTACCACCTATTCCATAGTGGGACTTGAACGTGACTGGTAAAACGTGGGAGTGGACTACTTGCCTCTGCCTACCTATTCCCGGGAATAAAAGCGTGAGGTTACGTATATTGTTATAACAAATCTTATCCTACTGATCGACCGTTTTTGTAATATTAACTATAAATCACATTGTTATTCAATAACACGTGTTTGATATATATTCAATTATACGAGTATGCATTTAGTTGACAAGTATATTTTATGTTGATGTATGAATTTTTAATGCAAAACGTATACATAGTAGAAGAGTTTTGATGTTGCTGAAAAGTGCCAACGTTTATTAGACTAAACTACATAACATTTATTATAATCATAGCCTATCGAATCAAATACGCACGCGCACCAAATATAACGAACAAGATTATGAGCTTTCATCGCGCCGACACGCCGCTTGTTTATTTATTCCTTTACAAAAGTTGCACTGAGGGATGGTAAACTACATCGTTTTTATTTTTAATGCAATACAGCTCAAATTTAAATGACATACTAGACGTCGTTATGTGCAACCACCATAGTGAGGTATTACTATGACGTTTCAATTTTGACGGAACGCGGCCGACATGCCCCTAATACAAAAAAAATATACTCACACAACTTTACCAACACGAGAAGAGCTATGAAACGGGACGCGAGAAAAATTATCTATTGTATTTTAAATGAAGAAGGGCGTGATAGGGGTCTGTGTATGTTGGATTTTATTGTGATAAAGGCTGGTATAATTCGTATTTGATTTGAACCAATTAGTGCTGCTTACGCGCGAACCTTGTGTTGTGGGATTGAAATGTGAACAGTTTTTTTCTTTGGTTTTTGAAAGTTGCATACTACGACGTACTTGTACGGATAATTAAGACGTCTTATCACATTGAATAGTTAAAAGTTCCGTGTCATAAGTTTTTATATAGAAGGTTGTCGCAAATTAGCCTATAATAAATTATCATTATGGCATATATATCTACAAGTCTATATATCTACTATATGATTACAATGTATTCTTAATAATTTAAATTTTATCTAATTAAAGTATTACCTTATTAATAATAGCACGGTTGCATAAGGTTTTCCTGTTAAACCACATATCGCAATACATTATGCAATAATTTTTTTTTCTCTTAATATACAAGCAGTTTATGTAAATTTACTAGTTAATTTAAAATTAAGCAGTTAATAGAAATTACACGTTTTGTATAAATTATCAACGTCATTAGTATAATAACCAATTAAACGCAATTAAAATGCCCAATATGACAACCCGTATGTTTTCATATAAATAATATTTTATAAGCGCTCGTTACAACGAATTTCTATGGCGATACGATTTCGTGCGTCGAAGCTTACACCACAATAGTCTAATCACTGTATGTACAAGATACCAATTAGATAAAAAAAAATATACTAGTAAACTATGATTTGTAAGAGAATCAATTAAAAGTGTGTCTTGTTAAAATTACATTGGATGTAGAGGGCGTGATTACCACTGCTCCTATTGTATTTATTGTGTGAAATTTGAGTATAATAAAATACAATTTATTAAGTCAATGATATGTCATTCTTGAAATCGAAAGTGGTATCGAGGTTCTTATGAAGTAACTTTAAATTGAAAATATCTTTATTTAATAAATACTAGTAGCAAATCGTCTTCTCCGCAGTTATGGAATAATCTAGATCATAAACATTCCTAGAATTAATAATTTTCAGAGTGTTTTGTACTTTACAAAATTTACCTCGCCATTTTCTTCTCTATGATCCGTCATAAACACGGATGCTCCTAATGCTGAGCATACACTCATACTACATGCTGTTGGATGACTGTTGGATGAAGAAATAGTAATTGAAAATGTTTGTGTTACTTAAACTTTCTAGTAGTACCTGGGTGACTGGAATTGTTATGACAAAAGTACCAAGCCTTTATTCCACTGTGGGACGTACAATATAACTAGTGTACGGCACTTCTCTGTCTGCCCCTTCAGGATAAAAACAAGAGTGATGCTATATTATTCGTGTTGGTATTCCGCAAATTTCTAAAAGGATCTAAAAATTAGTACAATACGCCAAGTTAAATGGACAGCCCATCATCGGGAAACCCATGCTGGCACCAGACCAAGGTATTTGTATTGACAATGTATGGAGACTTCACCATTGTCCGTGACTGCTTTGCAAAATGCTAAATATAATAATATACTCATAGCATATCTTATGGATTAGTACTTTTTAAAACACCCATCAGAGAGACAAGTCATCATACAGATCGATTGTTTTAATAATCTATTAGATTCCCGTGTCATTGATTTAAATATATATTAAATCTGTATCGATTTAAATTTCTGTTTATTATGTAGGTACATGTAATAAAATGTATATTTTATTACATACACATATCTGTAGTTGTCACGAAATATAATTTTAGAGTAAAATTCAAAATATTTCGTTATGCAAATTTCTAAATGTACTTTTCTAAAGTAAATGTAATTTACTGACATAAAGATCTAAATGTAATTTATATATACTGTTATATATCTACACACTTGTGCTGATCTCACTAATTTGTTTTCCAGGTGACAGTCGAACACACAGTTCGCGACTCAGCAGACGTGCTCAGAAGTAGGCAACATCACTGACGGACATTGCAAGACCAGGAAATTCGCCAACAATTTACCAGACTTTTTTCACAATCATTTTTAATAATAATATTAATATTATTATTATTATTTACCAGACTTTTTTCACAATCATTAATATGCATATTAGAATAGAAGACGTAAATATAGAGTAATAATAAAAGAAACAAGACAAAAAACAATTATTATCTTTTAACAGCTACCGAGCAGTTATTTTACCTTCACTAGAAGACGTTTAACGGATTCGAACCCGCATGATCCGTATCAGCTCAACTGTTCGTGATGTTGCATATCGTACAGTGATTCACGAAATGTATTGACTTGTGTCTCTCTTTAGGGTAGTTATTTTAAACATCGCTCGAATTTAAGTTACTTATTGACCTGTCAGTACTGAGTAATTCCTATAATTTACAATCCGCGTAAATAGCGATTCATTCCTTATGAAGATTTCATAATCTACTTCTAGTTTCTTATCTAAATTCCTACTCCTTCCACCTCTTACCTTGCTAATCCTTGACTCTCCTGAATCTGCTGAATAGCAGATAAAATTAGGAGAAGAAACTCAAACTTGGTAACTAAAATTGTTAACATCCAAAATATTTGTATATGATTTATATTTGAGCTGCCATATACCATATGCAAAATTACCATATTTTAAAATTTTAAACAAGTTCATCAAGATACACAAATTCTTTCGGTATCTGTACTGCGTACTCAACTACTCACATTCACCAATGTAATATATCAGAATAAACAATTGAAACGGATGCATCAAAACTATGATTTCATCCTTCACTCTTCAAAAATCAAATCCTTAATGCTCTTTCATCTTAATTAACTTTACACTCTATATTAAATACTTCTCTTACTTAGTAAATTTCTAGATATCTATCTTTAGACATTTTATGTAGCAATTTCAAGTCTTAAGGTTAAGCGACATTTATGCAACACAGAATAGTCCCCGTCAAGGTGCGAAATGTCACCAAAAAACGGACAAAACCATGCAGACAGACAGTTACAGATTAGAGGCAACCCCCATTTATTATAAACATATTAAGATATTATCTGACTCCATACAAAAAGATGCCTTTCAAATTATATTTAATCCTTCTATTCAAAAGTCATGTTCAATAACGCGAAACGGCAAGTTATTATGAACTTTATTACAACGGAACAAACTAGCATCGAACTCAACAAAAGGACTAAGTAATAAAGACATCTCATAAAGGGTTGTTCGATTGTCATTCAAACAAATTTGAACTTTATTGCGTTACGTTGACAGCACGGATTTGTGGAGTTATAGAAACAGGATTTAAAAGTCAGTTTTGCTTATAAAAATGTATTTATTCGCAATAAGAACAATAGAGTGCATTTAGTAAAGGGAAGTGTCTTGTTGTGCGTTCGCGTATAATAACTGCTAATACTTTGAACATGTCACATAAGGACGAATAAAATGTAACGTGATTTTATATAACAAAAAATAAAAATCTATAAACAACACTCAAAACAGTACACTTTTTGCAAAAAAAGTAAAAATATTATATAACAAAGCATATTGTTGTTATATTTTAATTAAAAAGGTAATTTCTTTAGTTCTTCCGGTCTTCGAAGGGACTAATATTTACTTCCTTTAGTGTGTCGTTCAACTTCGCCTGCACTACCAATCATACTAAAGGAACAGCGTGATGTAATAATCTAAAGGACACAAAGACGAGCAGAAGATAGCCCAATCTCATTTCAAGGACACCTACAACACTCAATTCAGATACACTAATATCAAGTTTTAGTCGTTTCAAACATGAGTCAATATGTCACTAAGATCTTGCTAGCTTATGCTCCCATCCGACCAGTATCACAATATTTAACTACAACCATAATTGTAGCTTCAATTTCTATTGGGATTTGAAAAATATACCTTTTTCATTCCAACACATTTGTTTGGATTCCCATGTATCGCGGTTACTACGTGAAAATAATAATAATAATTAATTCTGCTTGATAATTGTTGTATTAAAAATAATTGCATCAAAAGAAACAAAGGGTCGTGAACTCGTCTGATATTATCTCAAGACAGTGGAGATGTTTTGAATTGAAACTAGTTACCGGATTAAATAAAAAAATCTGATGTAGTAGATAATATAAATGCACCAACTTTTTTATCAGACTGCTTACATCTAAGCCTGCTTAAATGTAAGTTTGCCCACTAGTTCATTCATGACAGTTATGCAAAATAGAATAAAAGGAAACAAAAGTTGGAAAAAAAACTAACAAACGTAACGTCACGCCTGTACCTATTCCTCGAAGAGGTAGGCAGATTAATGCAGAACACTCCCACGTTTCACCAATTACGTTTACGTCCCACCAGGTGGTGAGCCTATTGCCATGCATCGGGTACATATCTGGACTCCAAACCACTACTAGAATATCTGAAAATTTTGTAGTGTTCGACCCGGGAATCGAGCCCGGGACCTCCCGATCGGCAGTCGCATAATGCAAACAACAAAATATTACTGAACTTAAAATCGAAACATACAAATTACATGTCGCAATGCAAACGTCATTCTGTGAAAATACAACTATACACATCCTTTTGTTGTTTTTATTATGATCATACTACTTCTGAAGTAATCAACATATTGCATTCGTTAATTAATCAAAATGTTCTTACTGACTTACATTATTTATAAAAATATTTAATAAACAGACTTAAATATTCAAAATATTTCAATTAAACTCCGGAATAGCCTTTACGTTTTAATGCAGAACAGAAAAAACGACCATAATTTATGATCAGTTTACGTTCTATCTTTAGATTTAAGCGCAAATCCGTGTCTTGTTGAACATATTATTATTTAGGTTGCTTAATTATGAGGCAACAGTATTTATGTCAGAAAATATATACTATGCATAAGCATCTGACACCTTGTTTATAGACCAGAACATAAACTGCGAATGTTAATAACTAGATTATGTACTGGATGAACCCACGTAAAGTTTTTTCGGAATAGTAAGACTTACTTTTTATTAATTTGAAGGCATCCTTTATAATCTCGTTTAACAAATTTACTTTACATATTAGAAAATTATATTAAAATCTTAAATCAACACTCGAAATATCATGTTATAACATGTTATAACTCAAAATAATCATATTATTAGATAACATGTCTGCACACACGATTGTCTGCAACATTCTTCAACTATTAACCATTCGTGAATATCTTCAGAAAATTGACAAACAAACGTAACAATTCAAACTTTGTGCAAAATATCTCCATCGATATTTTAATTTTGTTACTTCTTGTGTAAGTGACATAACATGCGTTATTAAAACAATAAATTAATTGTATTTTTTTTATCCTCATTACGTATAAAAAATATTAAAACTTGTTAACTAACAAAGTTATTTGCACAATATTAGATGCTGCGTCAAAACTAATGTGAGCCACACCATTTGTAAGTTTAACATTTAAGTAAGATTTAAATTGAGTTATAATCATATTATCTAAATTATAATCCCAAAAAGTTATTTTTAGTAACTACGTTAAAAAAAAGTAGATTCGGTATATCGCTTAGACTGAAAGACAATACACTTTATAGAGATACATCGGTACTCTACTAAATCTGGAAGGATCGTTTATACGATCCTTGTTCTGCAGACAGACATTTTGACCTAATCCAAGCGCGTAAGACTCGCGGGTCGAAGCTTAAACTGACCTTCTGCGTCAACATCGGCAGTGTGCAAATAATGACTGCTTATGTAATACAAAATAAGCATGTCTATACGAAACAAAAAAAAACGTAGCGTGCAGTAAATTAAATGTAAGTAAGTTCACACAGAACAGACAAGCTGTTGTCCGTTTGTGTGAGCGCGTCAACGGGCGCGCAGCCTTGCGCCGCGCGGACAGTGCGCAGATAAGCCGCAATTACCGCGCGCAACGCGATTCGGCGGTAAATTCCATGCGCGCGCACGTGAATCTTCGAACCTTTTGGAGGTGACACTTTATTTCACTATTTATTTACTGTGTCACCCTCATAAGACTGATGATTCATTCATTCTTTATTTCAACTAACCGCTAAGCTGGAAGTTGTTGATTCAACTCGTATTTGGGGTGAATATTTTTGTGAAGAGCAAAAGTGTTTACTCCGGGTTCGAATGTATAAATGTCTATACGAGTATGTATTTAGTTTATCAGATACCTGGCTACCACAGCACAGACTCTAACCAACTCAATTTTAATTTTACCTGATACATATAAGGAAGTTGTAACAAAAATTCGAACTTCATTCCTAGTGGCATTCTCTAATAATCAACCGTGGATAAATATTACTAAAAGTTTGTAACAGATCTATCTTATAAACAAATGTCTGTTAATCTAATAAAAAAATCCAATTTATATGTTGTATATAACACAAATATTTTGGTATGTTTTCACAACTTAATATGACAACACGATGTTACTTGACTATCGGTATCGATGCACTATGATGCATCGATACCGATATCTAAAATGAAACATACCATAACTTTCCTACAAATCGATTAATCAGTAGGTTTCCTTTAATAGAAAAATATCAATGATGACTTTAATAACAGCAGAAGAGATTAAAGATTTTTTTAGACTGTATATTCTGAAACCTTAAAAATCTAACATAATCTTATGAGAAATAGAGGTGACATAATTTTGTAAGTATCAAGCAAGAAAATACTATATACCTACTATTAACCTACTTTTTTACCTTAAACACAACAATACAAATACTCTTCTTGGTCATGTCTCAAATTCGTTATTAGAAGCAGGGATTAATGTGAAATAAATGTTAAACTTGCTGAAACAAAAAATAGTCGGTAATTGTCAGGCGACTAACTGAAATTAATACGCGATACGACGATATAATTATATGACGACGATAATTTTATTAGGAAAACTAAAACGAATTTTAAAAATTTGTCTCAAAACTTACACAAATTGAATGCCTCGTTGGTCGTGTTGTTTGCAAGTGAGACTGCCGATCGCGAGTTCCCGGGTTCGATTCCCGGGTCGAACACTACAAAAGAATTTTTCTAATTTAGATGTTTTCTAGAAATTTTTCTAGAAAATCTAAATTAAAATTTTAGTAGTGGTTCGGAGTCTGGATATGTGCCCGATGCATGGCAATAGGCTC
>DWEJ01003455.1:0-10422 GCA_018245835.1 Mysoria sejanus stolli | reverse complement strand
ATACGCGTCAATGGACATTGTTGTTGGAATTATATTGAGGTCCAGTTAAAACTTGACGCGGCCGCCGATAGAATGCACCCAGATGTCGCATTTGTATGCGTTTAGAGATAAGCTCAGAGTGACGGATTTAAATAAGTGTAGCGTAGAAGGATTATAAATAAATCAAGGGAACTAAGTTTAAAATTGTAAGCTGCGTTTGCGTGTATGATTCTTTTCTAACTCTATCTCGGTAGGGGACAGTTCGTTTAATTTGGTAGGTAAGTTAGATAAAACCCCGATGGGGTATGATGGAATCGATATATTATTTATACCGGTCAATATTTTAGATTTAAATATGTAGGATAATTTAAATATAGTAGAGTCTGCGGTATGACGTACAAATGGTATTATTTTGTTAAGTTTAATAAATAAAAATGTAACTATTCGAAAGCTTATGTACCTCTATCACTTTACATAATTATGTTATTATAGAACTAATTTTGTGGAATCATCGTTATTGTTACAATTATTATCTACAAGATGAATATTATTTGTTAATAGCGAAAATAGAGACTCAAACAATATCTCTCTTTTAGTACAAAATCATCAGGATTCAATTTTTTCACTTTTGGGAATATGTTTGAGATTGCGAGTTGAATTGGTTAATTTATTGCGATTATTATTATTATTATATCATTACGCCAGGTGTGTTACAGGGTAAATAGATCAAAGATATTTTTCGCATTCGTTTCTTCCCGCTCTCTATCCTTACAGACCTGACACATACCTATTATTATTAACAACTGGTTTTATTAACTATTTTATTATTAAAACATTTTATTAAAAAAAACAACTCTACAAACACGGGTCTCTACGTCTACTCTACCACGACTCTACATAAAAGCCCGAGAAGTAACACACGCATTGTAGTGTGCAGGTAACAGAAGTTCTCGAACACTGTTCTACGGACGACTGATTGTATCGACAGATTTTGTCCATACATACAGATGTATCACCGCTACGCTCGGTTCCCGCTAATGTAACAATTCTCGGAATTCGCTTGGTTGTCGAGCGAGCAGTTGATAGGAATTTCATTAGGAAATAAATCATATTTCTTTCATGGTCGAAGTGAGTGCGATCGTTTTGACGCGTTTTGTTTATATAAAATTTATTGCGAATTTACAGTATGTTGATTAATACTTTGTCTCTACGTGGTACTGAATGTTCTAGAATATCAGCTTATTATGTGTACTATGATATACTTACGTATATGTTTGTTAAGTACTGGTTTTGGATATTATGCTTTAGTAAATTATTATTATATATAAACACGCCAAGTCTCTTACGGGGTAGGTAAAGAGCGGGGAGTACTGAGTGTCTGTCACGAGCATTGTTTTCTGTGATCTCACGCAACATCACGCCTGCAATCCGCGAGGAGGTAGACAGAGGAGTGTAGTATACTCCCACATTTTACCAGTTATCGCCAGTTCGTTATATACGTATCGTTATTTACCACTACTAGAATTTCTAGTTATCCAACAGTACCGGACTAGGGTTTTGAACCCAGCACCTCTCGATCGGTAGTCGCGATCGCAACTACTTTACCAACGTCGATACAACGACTAAAAATATATGTTTCGTTGTACATTTCAAATAAGGATATGGTGTTTATCGTTATTACGCAACATGTTTATAATTTTATAAAGGTGCTGACACACTAGAGTACAATATTTGTAGATAATTAATTGTCTACAAAAGTACATACATACCTGCACGCCAGGTCACTTGCGGGGTAGGCAGAGAGCAAAACAGATCAGAAGTAAATTAATTTTTAAATCGTATATGAACTTGTCAATAAACAACTGAGGAATTATCGTTGGTAACACTAATAAGCATGATAAATACTATAAGCACAATACACTACTAATAAGCATGATAAATTTAATATACTCAGTTATATCTGTCTGTGTCCAACAGTACAATGATAAAAGGGTTAATGATGATGATGATGATTATATTAACCATGTAAATGGGGACGAACTTAGAACCTTCCAAGTATGACTCATTTATGTTAAAATATGGGTGACAAAATGAAACATTTCCGAATGATTTCGAATGATATAATGGCAAAATATTATTTGGTTTTAAGCCATTAATGAGATGTTACACATAAAAAAATAATTTCAAAGATCCAATTTGTAATTTTAAGTTTCAATACTGAGTTGTTAGTTTAATGTATGTATATAGAATAACACGTGGTTCTTTAAACATGACATATGAAAGGTTATATGGCCTAGGATTGGGAGATTAGTGGTAGGTACATTAAGGTCACATGTGATGCTTTTGAACACCGAAAGTTGCGCCACGATGAAATTGTTTTAAGTCGATAAGACCGTCCATTGTTGAATTTTATTTTGTTTGGGTAAATTGTAATGTTTGACATTTATAAACAAATCAATTTATGAATGAACTAGCTGACCGGCCGACTCAAATGAACACTGCTCTATCGTTCGCATGATACATATAAGTCGAAATGCACCCTTACTCTATGTTCGGAGCGTTCAGTAGATATGGAGTCGGAATGCTCACCAGAATTCAGTCAAGGGTATTCTTATGCTAAGTTTTGTATCAACGATAGTTCAAGTATCTCCTATATTTATTATCCATGAGAATCGTCGTATTGAAAAAAAATTGAGTGTGTTCTAAGATTGATTCTGGTGCAGTGAATGAGAATATCGTGAGGAAATGTGCTGTGCATTAAGGATGTTCATGATTCCGTCTAAAACGTATAAAGTGTAATTAACCGTAATTGGTTATTGACAAAGATTGTAACCTTAATTCTTCACGTAGGCACTGAAAAACTGACAAAATGGATATTAAATGCGAATGTTGATGAATGTCTGCTAAGGGAGACGAATAGTCGCTTCTCTTGATCGTGTACGTTACAGTGTAGCTGAATAGATCTGTAAGAATTTGCTTGGCACTTGACATTTAATAACTTAGTTTTAGTTCCAGCTTTACGGTTCCAGGTTTGTTAACCTGGCATGATTAGAAGAGTAAAAATTGACATGTGTAAATAATATTTTAAGTCGTGTGAAGTCTACAAACCTGCGTGGCAGATTATGGCCTTAATCCTCAAATTCTCACAGGAGACTCGTGTTTCAACAGTGGAATAATAATATGATCGGAAAAAAATGAAAAATACATAAAACACTAGCGTTCGTTTAGTGAAATGATCAATACATGGTTACTAGCAAGCTTAATCAGTATTCCATGGAACGCTATCAAAACACAATAGTGAGTCACGCGGCGGTATCTGCCGGGAATGTATCTTAGCGATACTGTCTGTATAGAATAATAAGAGATTACCATGAATGCCCACAAGGTACTGTACCCATTGTAAGATATTGTAGTAACAGATTAAAACATTTAAAATAGATTTAAAAACTAGACTGCCTAGTTGGTCGTGTTGGTTGCGGTCCATAGTGGGACTTAAACGTGACCGGTGAATCGTGGGAATGTTCTGCATTCCTCTGCCTATCCTCTCGGGGATTACAGGCGTGAAGTTACGTTTTTTTAGTTTTTTTATTATTGACTCGGAGTCTGGATATCTGCCCGGTGTGTGGCAAAAGTCTCACTAGCTATTACAGGCTCTTTGGCTATTACAGGCGTGATGTAACGTATGTCACTAGTCATTTGTGTGAACGTCCCAATTCGTAGACTACATGTACATGGTAATCAGCCGCGGCGCACGCGAGGCCTTCAGTAGACCGATACCGCGTTGTTTATTGGATTTATTGTAAGCTGTATTGTTTTAATACTAGCTGATACAGCGACAGTCAAACTCACTTCAATCCAAGGATAAAATAGTATTTAATATTTCTTTTATATTTTAGTTTTTTGTAATATTCTTTAAACTTTAATACCTTCATACGACAAATAATCACACTTGTGGTTAAATTATTTGTCGTAAGAAGGTATACACCGTACAAATTCTATATTGTGTCTGCATTTGAAACATTCATTTATGTAGTCCTGTTGATAGTAAGTCCTATGGACAATTTTCCATGTAATCATTAATAAAATTAAGCTCCATTGTCATCAAACAGGAGTAGAGTTGCACACGGGTTGTGTGAATGCACGAGCCGTGTTCTAACAACGAACGCTAAAATGCGTCGATATGATAGAAAAATATTAAATGAAACGTACCTATATTTGTAGATATTACACGTCTATAAAATAAACAATATTGATTTATTACGAGAAAGCTGAAAATAAAATAATATTATATTCTATATTAACTAGGGATGTGCCGATTATAAGTTTAAAAAAAATGATAGAAAAATATTAAATGAAACCTACCTTTAAATACCGACATCCGACCCTGATACTTCAGTTAGGTTCTACGATCAAATGTTTCACTATAGATGATTCCTCTCAGTTACAAATCCATATAGAAGTACTACATACAATAGTATCTACTTCATCAACTGCAGTGTCATTGGAGGTCAGTTTATGTCAGAAAAGTCAACAAAATATTGAAGATAAGTTTTCTGTACAATGATCAAGTGAAGACTCACGATCAAGAGACATCAACATTGCAATAGGTGAGATGATTGCACTGAAAACTGATTACCAGAGAAAAGGTTACTTTGCTGTACATTTAAAAATGTGAAAGACCGATGATAAAATTTAAATATTAATATACAATAAAGGTGTTTTTTTGTAATTCCCCCACATATATTTTATTGACATACTATATAGGATAGTCGGCTTTTCCGATTAGTTGCCGACTATTCGGCACATCCCTAATATTAAACATATAACATATTTTGACTTTAATTAGATTGTTCTGATGATAGGTTGTTAATCATTAACAGTGACTTGAGTTTTTTTTAGAAATTATTAAATTTTCTATATACATAGGGATATTAATAAATTATCTATAGATATACATAGGAGGGATAAAGGAGAGAACAGGTAGGATTCGTTCAATTTTTCCGCTTAATCGTGTAGAAGATAAACTATTTTGGTTTTTAAATAACTTCAAACCTACTACGCACGTCTAAGAAAATGCCATTTATTTTATGTAAAAAATCATTATTATGTCATTATAACTCCTTAAACATAAAAATATTAACACATTTAATATTTCTTCAGTTTTAAAATAAAGCAAGTATTGTTGATTTGACGCCATACTTTTGTACAGATTTTCTAATACATAAAGTTTTAACCAAAACTTATCACAAAATTCATGACATTTTCGTCATAAGCCTCTCTCGTCCGTGCCCCCCATATATACGAGTACATATTTGCAACATGATGGAGAAACAATATCCAATATTACGGTACAAATCTAACCCACTTATAACTTTACGATAGTACCCTAATTTGATATAAAAAATAATGTTATAGTTAGACTTTAGTGAGTCTGTAAATGTGAAATCATGAGTGTATAGCATATTCTATTGTCAGTAGTTTCTTGGATAAACATTTAACTTAATGTCAGATATAGGCCTAAGGGTTGCACGATGGGGCGACATAACCAAATCTTTCGGAGTGTTGTTAGAGGGCGCCACGCGGAATCTTGAAAAGAACTTAGCTATGCAGACTCCAGACTGTACCTTGGCGAAGCGCATACCTGTAGTAAAATCAAAAGGTTATATTATAATCAATAGGTTTCTGTATCAACAAAAAACTTTAAGTTTTGTGTATACAAGGTGTATTTGTTCATACGACAAATAATTTAACCACATGAACGTATCCATCACGCAAGCCTCCAAACAAATTTTCAATTTATTTATTTATTTATTTATTTATATAATTAGTACGTTTATACACCAATTACACTAATTACTTAAGTACATAAACAAATATCAAATATCTTTAATACTTTAGGCACAGGATTTTTTTTTCCCTTTTTCCAATTTTCTACACCTTTATCTAATATTAGTCCACCGCACAAAACTTATAAATCAAGTCGTAATAAAACTGCAAATTCATCAAATTTAGTAAATGTATATTGTACCTTATTCATAGGACATAAGGATCACAATGCGTGAAAAAATTATTATTATGCACTCTTATCAAAGGTAACTGAACTGAGGTGTACAAATGTTGTTCTATTTTTTACCACATTATTTATTAAGTTTGTTTGAAAAAAAATTTGTTTTAAATTTGATGTTGTGTTTTTTAATTATTGCAACATGTACCTAATAAGCAAGGAGTACGACTTGTGGTTGAATTATTTGTCGTATGAAGGTATACACCTGTATAACACACCCCCTTAAAATCAATTAACAACGAATAGACGTCAAATGTAAAACATAATTGATATTAAAGTATATTACGTACTTGCCCTTAACGTTTTATTTGAGAAGGTGCAAGTGTTTAATGTTATTTATTGAGTTCATATTTGACAAATTCATGCTGATGATAAACATGCCATATCTGGTGCATCCGTATAAGAATTGAAATATGTGTTGCCAAACAAAAATATTTTTTTCTGTTAATACTTATATAACATTTGTTAAAGTGAGGTATCATTAAACGTAACATCACGCCTGTAATCTCTGAACAGGTAGACAGAGGAGTATAGAACACTTCCACGTTTCACCAGGTACGTTTACGTTCCACTAATATATGAAATAGCTATTGCCTGTGTCTATTGTCATACACCAGGCACACATCCAGACTCCGAGCCAATACTAGAAAATCTAAATTAGAAAAATTTTGTAGTGCCTGACCCGGGATTTGAACCCAGGATCTCCCGATCGGCAGTCGTCCTTGCAACCAACACGTCCTACGAGGCAGTCAATTAAACTCTTGACATTTTATTTAGATACTCACAATATTGTAAATCAGATTTAAAGTTAAGTAAATAAAATAACATACAAACCACTTATACAGGCCTGTTACATATACATTTATAAATTATTGATTCAATCCTATACCTTATTAAATAGAAAATACTTATAATTAATTCGATTCAAATTATTGCATGACATAGAATTTGTAGAATTTACAGAAAAAAAATCAACTCACCAATACAGTTTCTTGGTCCCACACCGAAGGGCATATACGCGCAAGTATGTCGGTCACGGGCTACGTCTGGGTTAAACCTCTCCGGATAAAATTTCTCTGGCTCTGGATAATATTTGGGATCATAATGAATGCCAATTGGCGACACTAGAACTGTCTGCCCCTTTTTTACAGTCACATTGGTACCTGTTATCGCGATGTCTACGTTCGCGTTGCGTTGTAGAGGTTCTACAATAGGGTACATACGTAACGTCTCATCCATAACTTTCATCAGGTATGTCATTTTCATAAGGACGTCGTAGGTAATTTCACAATTGGATTCCCTGAGCACTTCGTCAATTTCTTCAACTAACTTATCTTGTACTTCAGGGTTTTTAGCTAACTCATAAAGCATGAAAGTCATCGTAGTAGCGCTAGTTTCATATCCAGCTGCATAAAACACAAAAGCTTGGGCCGCCATTACATCGTCTGTTATTTCCATGGTCGGTTGCTTGTCGTCTTTGTCTCTTTTAGGACCCATAATCACGTCTTGTCTTCTTAATTCCAATATAATATCCATAAAGTCTTTTTTATTAGATGGCATGCCATTTCTTTGGCTTACAACGGTTTTTACGAGATTATGAAAAAATTGTGTTAGTTCTTGCGGGAATATTAAGGAATTAAATTTTTTTAAAATACCAGGATACAACATGTCCAATTCATTAGCGAAACTTACATCAAAAATCATTTTATCAATTTTACGAAGCTTTTCTAATTGGTCGCCGGAGGCATCGATATCAAGTCCAAAAGCACAGGCCGAAATTGTTGAAGTAGTATACTGTCGCATTAAAGAGTCTATCTCAAGCTCATTACGTTGTTCGCACAGTTGTTGGATAAAGTTAATGAATCTGTCGCCACGTTCAGAAATCAAATAAAACATATTCTTTAACTTACCCGAAGTGAAAATAGGAGAAAACTTATTTCTGAGAACTCTCCACTCTTCACCGTCTGAAGTAAATATATTAACGCCGAGGCCTTCCTTACTGAATTCAAATCCACGATCTTGAAATTTGTCAAAATCCTTGATCATTACCTGCTTGATAATATCCAAGTCCCGAATCAACAAGGATGGTGATGTCATTCTATAAATTCCTACAATTTTTTCGTTTGGAAAATTATCATAAATTTCCTTGGCTACAATGCCAGTATGTTTTCTACGAAGTGCCGATTCAATTAAATTTCCAAAAAAGACTACAGGTTTGGGTCCCGGTACATTTCGAGACTTCCAGTAATTGAAAGTCCTTATGAAATAGAAATATAACACCAAGAGTAGGAGTGCCGCTCCTAATGTTACTTGGAACACGTCCATTGTTCACTGCTGTTGAACGGTTAGCTAATGAGTGGCGAAGCTATTCGCTAAGTCCTATTTATAGCAGAAGTTAACAAAAAAAGATAATATATGTACATAACATATCATCTCTGTTGCGTAAAAAGATAATGATTATATTATTTTGGTATGTGAGACACTAAATGATTCCGTCTATTAAATTTGCTTCAATTTTTAATTATTTGAGTGATGAAGTTGTTTACAGATTGGTGTGATCCTCAACCCGCATGTCTAGTGTGGTGATTATGAGTCCAACGGTTTTCGGGGACACTGATCTGAGACAGGCTGATGATCAAGATTATGATGATGAATTTCAAGTTAAGCTCATAACTGTGTATGAAAAACATATTGGTTTCAATAAAGGTTTACTTTGACCTTGACTTAATAAAAAAAAAACTCCGTTTCATATAGGTACAACCTGCTATCATGTGAGGAGTTTTTGATATAAAATTTTACATCACAGCATCATTCTATTTGGCGAGTGCATTATTCTAGTGACGTCAAGATTTCAAACATAATTATTTTAAAATACATAATTCTAAGCCATAACAGTATTATTATTGTTTTGATCAATATTATATCTCAGCCCCTCAGCAAGAGGCCTATGTTTAGCTGTGGAGCGAAATAGCCTGATATTTGCGATGATGATATAGAGGTATGGGAAGAAACGACCAATTTCCTTGAGCCTTCTATTTGTGACTTGTGTGATTCATGTGTACAAAAGGAATTCATATCAAGTAGTATATAACTTGAAAGTGAAAACAAGCGAGACAAAAAGGCAACTATAACAATGAAAATAATTTAATATTCACGCAAAAAAAGTTTTAGATCATTGGACATGAAAGGGGATAAATGAGGTCATTTACATACAATGATAATAGCCCTAAACACTTTACGTTTGGGTTCATTTATATATTATACATAAAATTAAACTTAATTTTAAAAAATCAAACGTGGAAGAGATAATACAAATATAAACCGGCAAAGAATATCGAAGTTGTTATAATAAGTTACGATAAAGCATTTAAAAATTTTGCAGTTTCATCGTTACAAGTCTTTTTTGGAACGTATACGTAACTTCACGCCTGTAATCCCCGAAGAGGTAGGCAGAGGAATGCAGAACACTCCCACGATTCGCCAGTTGCGTTTACGTCCTACTAAGGAATAGGTGGTGAGCCTATCGCCATCTATCGGGCACATATCCAGACTCCGAACCACTACTAGAATTTAATTTAATTTTATTTTCTAGAATTTTTCTAGAACATTTTTCTAGTAATTTTCTAAATCAGAAAATTTCTAAATTCTAGTGTTAAATAGTGTTCGACCCGGGATAGGAACCGAGGACCTCCTGATCTGCAGTCGCACTTGCAACCACACGACCAACAGGCAGTCATCTCATCATCTCAATAATAATTAATATTTCTAACTTCTCAATCTCTACCTTAGTAAGTGATCTAGTTAAAGGCTTCGTTCGACTGTTATTTTACACGAAAACGATGAATAATAATAATAAAACACTGAATAAACCATAAAAATATTGAATAGATAGTTCGGCGACGTAAAATTAAAATAAATTCATAAATATTATTTACTGAGCTAAAATTATTGTAAGCACAAGCCCATACGAATTGAGCAACTTGTTGCGAAGATTAATAAAATGTCTTTAATGCGCAAAAGGCTGCATGGAGTAACCAACGAAATGGTTACCGAACGTGAATTCCAAGGTAATAACAAAACAAACCACAGTTCAGGTGAACCCTAACTTGGGCTGCACCAGATTCTTCAAATCGTTACTTTAATTGACGCGCTCATACACACACAATTGTACTACTAATTGTTATTGCGTCTTAATACGAGTGTCTTCATAAATCAAAGTTTATCACTTTTTTTTATTGAAGGCTTCTAAAGAGATTTTTTCAATATATTTTTTCAAATTTTAATTTGTATAAGAAAAAACAGTGTATATATTTATTTGCTTGATATAAGGGGTATAGGTATAGATATAATTATAAAAAGTAACTTCACGCCCGTAATCC
>DWEJ01003454.1:0-10424 GCA_018245835.1 Mysoria sejanus stolli | reverse complement strand
CACGTTTAAATGTGATTGCAAATCCTATATAAATAAATGATTTTGACTTTGACTTTGACTTTGTGCTTACATTCCACTATGGAAAAAGTGGTCAGCTTATTGCCATACACCGAGCACATATCTGGACTGAAAATTTAAGTTTCAAAAATCTAATATCGCCAGACCCGGGATTTGAACCCAGGAGCTCTCGTTCGGTAGTCGCGCTTGTAACCGACGCCACCAACGAGGCTTCGTATGATGATACAATAATAATAAAACATCATTAATAAGTGCTTACATAAATAAATAGATTATTCGGGTAAGTTACATTTAATTCATATTAATAAATAATTACAGATGTATTAGCTACAATCAGAATATATTATAATCTCCTTGCTTTATTAATTAATCTTAGCAGTAATACAAGTACTACGCTAGTCCGTTAATTCACCCTCGGATTCACACCCAAACTGCTTTACATACAAACCAAACGATTAACCCAGCTGAACGTTTTAATATTTAATCAAATATATATGTAACATAAAGCTTGTAATCCTTGCATAGGTCGGCAGAGGAGTGCAGTACACTCCCATGATTCACCTGTTATTTTACGTCCTATTATGTAATAGGCGGTGCGCGTATTTTTAGCTGGCACAAATTCAGACTCCGAGGCACTGCTGTAAATGTCAAATGGAAATTCTAAGTGAGAAAAATTCAATCGAATTTTGAAACTCTCAAATAGTTGTCAAACTAATAATCACTCAACAAAAGATGACGTGATTAATCAAGGTTTTAATAAATCACAGGTATGAAACGTCTTAATCGAAATATTTAACCTCGTAAAAATCACAGGTTAGACATTATACGAGCACGTTACGCATTAGATTGATCGTCAATAACCTAAACTAATAATAAATCATACTATGTTACTGTAATAACAAATGATCCAGGCTTGTAATGAAATTTATCTGATATCTGTCTTATTCGAGCGTAAGTCAATGTGACTATGAAAGAAAAAACTCAAAGAAACTGCTTGCAGACTGTATCCAGTAAAAATTTTAATTTTTTTTTCCTAATTTAACAAAGTGTACACAAATGCACAACAACGAAATATCAATGATTTTAAGAGGATAACATATTAACAAAACAAATTAGGAATGCTTATTTACTTTTTTGCGCCCCATACATTAGCCGAAATATTACATAGTTACGAGATTAAAACGGCTCAAACAGATTGCAGAAAAGAATAATATAAATAACTCTACTGTAGAGCATCATTGTGATAAGTCCAAAAAGAAATACGACGCCTCTTCAATGTAAGCTGTACATCCAATGACATGTACGTAATGATTCCCAGTAAACTCCTGTCCGCGTCCTAGTGTCACAGTTCACACCTGCACGTCGCACAGCCATTCTCCGCCGGACCTTCGCGCTGAGCGGACGCGTCTCTCCCAACTCTACCCGAACTTACCGATACCTCGCGAGTGCGTGATACGTATGGTTGTTAATTTCGTGATTTATGTATGGACTTTTTTCGGAGAACATTCGACTACGCCACTGATGGAATACGGAACGTGAGGATCTTTCTATGCAAATACTTTTTGTTCCCCTTTTCTCCCTTTTATGGTCCCTATTGATATTGTATTTGATGTAAATGTTGCGTGCGAGCAAAAATTTGTATTGCGGTTCATTTGCTGTACTGTGACGTTTCAAATGTATTTTATTGTTCTTTATATTCCTCGCACGCAAATGTTTTTGTTACGTTTCGCTTACGAACGACTTTCCGAAGTAAAGAAAAACATAACAAAATAAATAAACGCGATGTTTAAACCTTGATACAAAATATATGTAAGTCAGTAAAATACGGAATATAAGGGTCCTGTATAAATTAATGGTGATTAATAGTCTAAGTAGTGACATTCTTCGTAGACATCAGCTACGACGTAGCGTGTCTACGAAAATAGGTGCGTGTCAAAATTGAAATTGATTGGAGCGATTCTTAAGCAAACAGTTCGGCATCTGTTGATTATAGTGCTTATTTAACATTTGTATCAATTTATTTGCGAAATTACTACATATAGTACTTTCATATACGATTCCTGCGATTCCTGCGAAATAAAACAAATCGGTATTTTCAAGTTAAAACTTTGAATATTATCGGTCTTTTTCATATTGAAATGAGACAATGATTAATATAAAATTAATAATGTTGTGTTTCATAATTTCACAATCCGAGCTTTACTTATTAAAAATTAATCTGAATTGTAGAGCACGTAGAGCTGGTAGCGGTAGTACATATATGTAAAGCGTGTTCACTTCGTCAATTTGTTCGTTAATCAATCACCCTTCCAGGAAAACGGATTAGTGTTTTCTTCGTTCAGCTCGTTACCCGTATTAACACGTGCCCTGTTATTCTGTTTATAGGAAATGTTCAAGAAATAAATGGTTATTGTTAAAATGGCCTGATTCCCTTTTCAACTTGATTGCGTCAGTAACTTCTCTGTCTGCAGTAACTTAGTCTGTGGTATATCAGTCAGATATCCGTAGGAGTATTTGAATATTAACCGAATCGTGTGTAAATTAATTTTGGTACAAAATTTATTCGCAATATTTATTACGTCTTTATGAAAATTTTAATAAAAACTCTTGTTTTAACTTGAATTAAATCAATACCGTTTGTTTACAAAGCGTAATTGCCTAGTGAAACTTTATACCAAATAATTTTATAATTTTAGCATGACTATGTTTCAGAACTACATATTTGAAGTACATTTAATAAATTTATATATAAAATAATAAGTTACCTTATTGAAGGATCAGTTTGGATTTGAATAACTACATAATTGATACGTGTTCTAATTTTACACCAATTTGTCGGGATAAAGTTTCTTATGGCAAACGATAGAAATTATGCCATTTGATACAGAATAACTTAATGGTGTCCTGTAGAAATCTATATGTAAGCATTCTTAGGTGTGTTTTATCCCTTAACGACCGAAAAACTTCTTCAAAGAAAGGGTCTACGCGGTCATTTAATTAATTATTTATCTTATGACATCTTATCTGTTTCTAAGTGTATTTTCATGTATGGAACTTATTACGATATAGGACAGCGTATAGAGAGTTTCCTATGTAAATTGAATTTCTTCCTTCTTTGCTATCAATGAAAATATTTTAAAAAACGTTTTTTAGACTCATCAATTTGCCTTAAGAATGAGCAAATATTAAATTTAAACGCTCGATTGTACAGCTTTTATATTAACTTAATATTTCACTACACTGAATAGAATATTATACAATTCTTGTTTGGTACAAACATCTAATATTGATCCAATTATCAGATACTCCGAGATTTTCCGAGAAACTTAACTTAAAATGTATTTTCTCGACAGTGTTTCGAGCGATATACAGTGTTTAGTGCATCGATTTGTTCATTAATCAATCACCCTTTCAGCTAAGCGGATTAGTGAGTTTTCTTTACTCAGTTTGTTCCTTGGATTAACAGATTCAGGACTCGTCTTATTATATAGATATAAGTAGAGTAAAGGAATACATTTTCTATATTTCTATACTGTTTTGTTAATTAATAAAATAAGTATCTTTCTTATGTTGTGGTTGAGATAACTTTTATATTTAAATAAATTGTAGATAAATGTTGGCAATTATTAGTAATTTCAACTTTGAGGTACTTGTGTTCTTTTATATTCGTGTTAGATAAACTTTACCTTAAACAATATAGACTTTGTTTCGCTCAAACCAAAAGATATTAGTGTAATGACAGTCGCCGTCTGATCCTATTCGTTAATACTATTAGTACCCAAGTCGTAGAGATATCCGAATCGTAGGTAATCAACGAAGATTTTCTCGTTCATGTTTTGTGCGAATCCAAATTAGAAAGCAACCTGTTGTTAGTATTCGAACCAGTGCCTATCTTCTGTACGCGAATATAGGTTTTTAGATGGGACAGAAAAGATAATTTCCACTAAAAACCTGGAATACCTTTCTATGAAAGGTTCTATGTAAATTTTCTATGCAAATCCAGATAATTATTTAAATTTTGTAGAAAATTAACTCTAAATCGTGTGTTTATTTGAACGTTATCTGGAAATGTATGTATATTTGAAAGTAAGTTACGATTCTTATAATACCGACCTATCGTCGGATTACACATAAGAAGTACTCTTATTTAATGATATTTTCTTTTCAGTAATAACAACATATAAGATTATACAAACAAATTTTCAAGAAATATATACACTTAAAATGTTATTTGTCCTTTATCAATACAAATTTCGGCAAATCCTCTTATATTTTGAACATTTATCCGTTCAACATAATACCGTGCTTCTAAGAAATCAGTAGTTATTCGAAAATTAGAGACGAATTTTTTTTTCAACTTTGATTCGACGATTATAAAGTTTTCATATTATCTCGAACACTTTTCTTATTAACTAAAATATTCCCTGAAAGCATTTAGATGTGCGATAAGAAAAGAATGAAGAGATTCATAGCTATTTGCTCTTATTAGGAACGAGTTTTATAAAGTGTACGGCTGGGAGTGGAATTTTTAGATAGTTAAATATTTAATATATTAAATATAAAATAATTAAATATTATATAATAAAATATTAAATATTACTGCCTCGTTGGTCGTATGGTTGCAAGTGCGACTGCCGATCGGGAGGTCCCGGGTTCGATTCCCGGGTCGAGCACTACAAAAAGAACTTTTGTAATTCAGAAATTTTCTAGAAAATCTAAATTAAAATTCTAGTAGTGATTCGGAGTCTGGATATCCGACGCATGGCAATAGTTTCACCACCTATTCCATAGTGGGACGTAAGCGTAACCGGTGAAACGTGGGAATGTTCTGCATATCTCTGTCTAACTCTTCTGGGATTACAGGCGTGAAGTTACGTTTTTTTCTTACTCATAGGGGTGAAATGGTCATTTGTTAATTGTAAATCTTACAATCCTATAAGGAAAATGACTATATTATCAGTAATCATAGAGCTAATAAACCACCTTTATTATGTAGCTTGAGTGTTAAACAGTTCGTTATATGTACCTACAATGTTCCTATTAGAAAATAAATCTAACTTCCAGGAAAATGTTGACAACTCTCCCTACTTACGATGCTTTACTAAGTCTTCATATCTAAGTATCCTTAGGTCCATCTTTTCTTTCATTGCTTTCAGAACAGAACAGTTCGTCTGCACAATTGCATCAAAAGGGTGAAAAGTAATTTTTATGGAAAATAAAGGAGTCCTTAGATGACTACACTTTACTATATTCTATAACTCTATTCTCTAGGAAGCGGGGTTTTAATGAATATGAATGCTTCTTATAACTGTTCGCAAAGACATTTAAGATTAGAATGGTTTTGAATAATAATGATTTACTAGTAATTAATACAGTAGTTTAGCTGCCAAAGAACACCGCTTCTTTTTTCCGCACGAATCACAATTAAAATGATCTCTATGTAAAGTATATTACAAATCCTATATCTAAAACATTGTGTCATAAATAAACAGTGAACCTTGTTACAATAGTTTGGTCCAGAGATATTGTGTCACTACATAACTGTCTAACTGTAGTTATATATATTTGTTGTAAAATTTCCTCAAAATCTGGACGGTGGAGAGAAAAATGTTTTACTCGTTATATAATAGGTTTTTTGCGTATGAGTGAATTTGTGTGTTTTTGTATTGTGCTGTATTTGTGTATTAAGTGTTTAATGGGTAATAACGATGAGCGAAAATGTATTGGCAAAATTTCGAATAAGTTACATAATTAGCAGTTACGATACATTGTTAGTAATATATAAATACGAGGTAAAATTAAATAACCATTCTCGATTTTAAGAGAGTCGAAAGTTCCTTTGCGATTTATCGAGAACTCAATATATTAATATGCGTACGCACTATATATTTAAAACCGGAAATAAGGAATGTAATTTAGTGCTTAACAAAAGTGTAAGTTCTTCAAGAGATAAATATTCCAAAATCTTTTAATATTTATTCATTTTAAACATTGTCATTAAAAAGAAAAGAATATATCAGTTAAATAAACGGCGCCATGATTTCGTTTATGCCTCATCATTCTCATAAAAATATGTGCAAATAATGGAATCCTATCCATTTTATTTATTATGTCAATTTTTTGAAAAATTTAGAAGTAATTTCATCATACATTGAAAATAAAACACTGTAAATCCATACAAAGGCAAAGAAATATGGCATGAGACTGTATAGTATTCATAGTAAACGTATTAATAACTTGCTCGTTAATTATTTGAAACACTTTAAACACATGGTATTGTGAGTGTCTACATAAGTATATAACATTTGTGCCTGAATCACTAAGCAGATTTCTGTAAAATATATCCAGATAATCTGAATGGCAGGCTTTTTGCTATAAAGGAAACTGATAGCAACCGAGCGACGGCGATGGCCTCCATTTCATAAGTGTCCACTTTTAAGTCGTCACGTAAGCACTGAAAATGCAAAGAAACAAAATTACTAAATAAAAAATTCTGAACTCTTAGGCGGGAATGGGCTATTTGTTTTATTTTTTTTTCTTGAGCTATTTCACTGAATATACAATAAGTGCTACTCGCGAATAAAGCTCTTTGATAAAAAGGTGCTGTTTATAAGTAAAACGTTTCCAAAAAAATATTAAAGAAAAAGACATTGTTCAAGTGCTGACTATTTGTACAACTAAACTTGTCAATAACTTGTGCACAACTAAGAGTAATTTTATAATAAAATTACTCTTATGCTTAGTGGAACACTTATTCATTGTCATTGTTTATATACATAGTATATTACATTTGACATAAAAAGAGCAAAATTTTAATTACCTAAACAAAAATTTAGACAAATTTTATTAGAATTTCGTTATCTTTTTAATAACAAGCTAATCAAATTTTCGCAAACATTTTTAATTGAGTACCTATACTCAATTAAAAATTAAAAATATATGTAAACTAAAATCAGACGGACCGGCCAATTTGTCTATCCCGCAATGACCTGGCGTAATGTACTGGCATAATATTAAGTTAATAAATTCAGGCGTTCGTAAAAAATGTGTACCATACGTACATTTCCTTACGATACGATTTTCGGAACTTACATATTTCAACACAAATTTGCTTTACTGAGTTCAGTGAACATCGTGACAAACGTTCAATTGAAATATGAAGAAGAAACAATACATTTTAAAATACGCGGGCTTAGAAAACGATTATTGATTTTGAATAAGAATATTGATAAGCTAAATTGAGAATTTTCGAGCGGATTTAATTACTTTATTTACAATTTCGAACACCTAAACACTAGGCAGTTAACAAAAAAAGTGTATTACCATTACAAACGTGTTTATGTCACAGGACGTACTATGAAAGAACACACAAACTTCCCAGCACTTATTTCTAGTAGAAATCTTTAAATATCTACGGCTTGTTTATGAATAATCATTGTAATGAAATAATCATTGTAATGAATAATCATTAAGTGAGGCTCAAAAAATTCTGGAATGACAAGTTACCGAAACAAATTAATATGATAATGCATGATTACATAAAATAATAATAATAATATTATCCATCAAAACATTCTTTCACCAGTTCACTCTGCGCTGGTTCGCTGATAACAGAAACTTCCTAACAGGGCATCCACCCTATTGTCGGAATAATTTGATTGCTGAACAAACTTCAATATTAAATTTCCGGACATTGTGTTAGGTTTTATTGTTTTCGTTACATTGATTCTTCATCTCTGATTTCCTTGTGGCGAATTCGTCAACCAACTGTCCGTTGTGAAATAACGAGTTTCAGCGATTAGTATCTTAAAGGGAGATCTGCTACTTTTAATTAATCGGAATAAATTGTATATAAGTATTTCGGTTCTATACAGTTTTATAAGATTTAAGCTTTCTCCAATTCGACAAAAGTCTCGAACATTCTATTCTAAATTTGCTTTCCGCTACTACAGTAAAAATTTGAACTTTTTGTTTTAAATTACTTTATAGGATTAAAGGCTGTACTACATCTCTAACTGCCATGTCTTTTACCTAAAGTATCTCAACACAAATACAGATCATAACAACGTAAATGATTTGTCAAGCTGTCCCTTCGCCCCTCCACCCGTGCCCCCTCCAATCGTAAAAGATGTAACATAAACAGTTTGTAAATAGAAATCCTGTGTTTTTTACCAAACTACGTAACAAATTGATTTGGTGCTGTAGAATATGAATCTTATAAAAAGTAATATATTACAGCTAACCCACTTCCCGAATAACATGCACAATCACGTGTTTAATAACAGTGGGTGCAATATTGTAAAGCTGGCCACTTTTAAACACACCTGTGTTTGAACCTGAACGTTATGAACTAGATTTTAAAGCTTCATATCGAGTGTTTATATTTAAGTGGTTCGCGCAAGCTCAGCTAGTGTTTTTGTATGCGTTAACTGATGGTTGGGGCGGGTGCTCATTTTCCGATCCGGTACGAGTATATATAATAATTGCAGTGCAATATGTTTGGTATGCACCTTCGCTTAAAAATACAAATAATGTATTGCAACAAATATGACTATATATAAAGGTTTTAGAATTTCAACAGGTCCTTCATATTTGGGTATCGTAACCGTACAAATTTCGAAATTAATTTTATTAAATTGGAAAATATCGGCATTCCCATAAAGAATATATCTATAGAGTATAAAAAGTTTTTTAAAATCAATGATACATGTTTTAAAATCAATGAAAGATGTTTTGAAATCAATGAAAGATTTTTAAAATCCATGGAAGATGCTATTAAATGACAGTAACTCGCTTGTTAGTTTTTCAGTCCATATACATATTATGTATAGACATACTATATCGATATATCGAACAATAGCAAACAGAGACAAAATATATTTTAATATAACAAGTTAACCAGATACCATACCAAAATACTGGAAAATTACCTTTCTAAGATGTAAGAAGCTTTAAACTGCATATTAACGATATAACGGATCGGAGAGTTATAAGCTCTGTTATATATTCAAATGGCGCGTTCGACATCGGTTCATTTTATATTTCACTGCGTCGTTTTCTGTCTAAAGCTTTAACGTATTGCATACATTTTATCGTTTCCTATTCCATTCATGTATTATTGGAATTTAATTATAAAATAAATAACGGCAAAAATATCGAAGAAAAGGAAATCATAGTATAATTCAGAAAATGGTATATTATGACAAAGAAGTTTTTAGAGCTCATCATAATGTTCTTAGAGGCGGTTAAAGTCTATCACCACTCAGTTAGCCAGCGTGAAAGACTATGATGGCCTAAACTATTCTCATTCCGAGGAAAGACTTGTGCCTATCAGGCACGTGACAAAATGATTAATGATGACAAGCAAATTGATGTAATTCAACTTTTGTGTAATGTTGTCTATCACTCAGATGATATGTACGAGTACGTAGTTACGGGTGGATCCTAAAATGCAAATTAGATTTAGCGACGTAACTTGGATTAAAACAGTCTTTAGAACTGAAGCAGTAAAGACAGAACTCTAGAACTTATTATGTAAATTACTTATGTAAGCCTACGTTTTGGATTAAAAATTTTGTCAACAATTTTTTTTATTAATATTTTATTAATATTTTTTATTAATATATAATATTTATGTAACTTTTAAATAAAACTTAGATGTATTATATCAATTTCTCACTCGTCATATAATACGGTTTGATTTGTATGACCAGATTTTAAACATGATTACCTTATCGTAAGATTAACTGAAAATCTAATATAGTATATCTGAGAATAATAAACATTTAGAGCAAAATCCAAAGGTAATAATAAACTGTACTCTATTTTAAAAGCGTTCTATAAGCTTCTGACTAAGGTTTTACTATTGCTAAAGATAATAACTGCAGCTGATTGCCAAACTAATTTTCTCTACAATGATACACAAGATACAATGTCACTTAATCTTCTAATTCTAAAATGGCAAAAGAACCAATGTAGCCACTGATATACAAGATATCTTAGAGTACCTAACAAATATACCGTTTCAATATCTATACATTAATACTGGTACTACGGTTAATAGTGTCTAATAAATTCAGGAATACGTATCTAAAGTTCGAGTCTGTGGAAGTTCTCTACTCGGTGTCCTAACTAAATCATATATTGGTTAAACTATTGATATATTGAACTGTATATTACATTATCTATATCGGTCTTTATTGAATTTGAATCTTCATAAGGTACTCGATATTGAGTTTATTTGTAAATGATAAGTACATAGAGATATTCAATTAAAGATTTTGACGTAACACTAGTTGCGTAGATAATTCATAGACTCGTAAACGATTCGTAGACCTGTATCCAAGAAGCTAGGAACCCACAAAATAGTATACACAAGATTGGAAAATCAGGATTGATAAGTAATA
>DWEJ01003453.1:0-10424 GCA_018245835.1 Mysoria sejanus stolli | reverse complement strand
AATTGGGTTGCACTTTTTTCACCCGCGAATACTGAAAACGCGAATTAGGAACCCGTGAATAGGGAGCTTCTACTGTATAAGATATTAAAGTTCATGCCATTATTTAACATACATAGAACAAAATGCGGCGGTAGTTTATTACGACAGTACAGTTTGAACTGATTTATTTTATGAGTATTGATTTGCGTCCAATGTCAAATCTCTCGTTCTTCAATATGTACCACGAAAACATCAAATGGATATCAATTTATTATCAACTATCTATTTGATAGTATCTGATATGATTTCTGTTTATTATCAGTTACACATTCACAATAAAACGTTGCTAACTTTCGATGATATCTCATCTGCCATGTGTATATACCTATTTTAAAAATTCCATTTAACACGCGCCTGTCTATTCCTAAACATTGCAGTACTCTTTGGCATTTCATTGATTCCATCGGCTACTGTATGGAATCTTACGTCGAAGTAACATTTATATGTATATAGGACATTTCGAAACAAACCACGTACAAGTGATCAATAAAATCAAGTCATGGACGGGCACCATATTAAGTTTAAAATATATAACCACCTTACGTCTTCGTCGTAAGGTACAAAATCGAATGCATTGTACTCTTTAACAGCTGCTCTTAAATATTTTCCTTTGTGTTAAATTGGCCTTGAAAAAATTCCTTCCTTTTACACAAGGTTGCCGGTATATCATCCCAAAATCTAGTGTGGTTCAAGATTGCACAATATTGATGCAATGTGACCGGAAGTTTGTAAATAATTTGGAAGTTTTGCAACGGTTCTGTTTTGTTTGCAAAAATGTACTGTAACAGAAAATTGACGTACATTTTTAATATTATACCGTAGCAAAGATATGACGGGGTTGCGGGTACCCTGTCGATGCATGTGTACATTTGCATGTTGCATGTTCCATAGGGCTGACTCACCCCATGGCACGTTCGAAACTTGAAACGTAATCAATATGGGTTTTACTTGATTGAAATACTATATTAGTGGAATGGTTTTTTTTTTCATCATATTAGTAGTTTATGTGTCATCCACAAGCAATATGATGTCGAATGGCCTTTGCTAATTTCATAACACACCGAAGGAGTTACTAATTAAACGAAAATTTAATTTAGTGCTATTATATTCTGTAATGGAATTACTGTAATTCGATAACCACTTAATAAAGTGACACTGTTTCTTTATTTTACTTTTTAATATCATTAGGGATTACCACGTTTATCGTGTTTGTTAACCGCCATCGTCAAAACGTGTTTTCATTGATTCATTCATTGATATTTTAATTTTGTTCATTATTGACTCATCGTCTCAAAGAGTATTCATAGCATCTATACTGATGTAATAAAACTGAAGACTCCGTTTGTTTGTGTGTTTGTTTACTTAAATAGGTTAATCTCAGAAACTAGCAGTTGGATTTTAAAATTTCTCTATTATGTATGGTGGTCCTCTTGAGATAGGCTATAGACTGCATAACGGCTATAACCTAACTTTGTCTATTACAGCATGTTATTTGAAGGCACTTATTAGGAGATAACGTAAAATCTAATTATTTCAACAATCTGGGGAGCTTGCCTATAGTAAAGAATGAATGTATGAATTTATCTATACTAATACCACACGAAAATATGGCTCAAAGTTTTTTCTGTGTTGAAGCACTTTCAATTATCTATCTGCGATTTCTTTTAAGTTATATGTGGGTGAATCTGCGAGTCCTGGCTGGTGTCTTTTACATATATACTGCAACCCATACATTTTGATTCATTGTGTAACACGCTACCGAATGTTTCAGACTCTTCGAAACAATTAAACGTCCGAGTTCGATATGTCTCCAGTGCTATTAAACACGCTTGCGGTTGATCGACCGCGGTCAAAGGGGGTAATGTCGACACTGCTAATGTTAACATACACGGCTCATACACACGCGTCTAGAGAACAGTGGGCTCTTCTGTTCGGCGCGCGGCCGGCGCCCGTCTGCCGCCACCGGCCCTGCCAAATATCCACCACTCGTCGTGACTATTTCTGTTTCTTTCATTAGGCACCGTTTCGTCATGTCATATTTACGCCGTTCGACCCATTTTTTAAACCATTTCATTACTTAACATAGGTACCTATCTACGTTTCCTTCCTCGTCATAAAACATGCTGCAGTTTGACCAATTTGCTTGGCCCACAAAGTAATCGCGTCATGTAATTTGCAAATTTATTTCATCAATTCGAATCGTGCAATTCGTCACTGCCGAGTCCGACGGTCCCGAATTGGTAATTGGTATTTTTTTCATTATTGAATCGTCCGTCAGTTCGTATGCAGATCAAATTTAATATAACACTCGTCGTCTGATAATTGTGTCGTCGTACGCAGTGTTCGAGAGCCTGCACCTCCGGCATCAGTGACTCACATTAACCGAGCGGGTAATTATGATGTCTGATATATTCTCGAAATCGCACCGCACATTTACTTTCCAACACTGCGCTTGCATTTTTCCACGAGAAAGCGGAAACGCGCGTATCTCAACAATGGCTCGCGGCTCGCGCTGAGCCACGTTCTGCGCTGCTATTGTATATTATTCTTAGAATCTCCACCAATAGCGCCGTACGAATGCGGTCGTTCGCGTCTCTCATCGTCGCCTATTTATTCCCGTGTCTTAAGTAACGTGTATCGTAAAGGAATTTCGGAGAGGTCACCGTCATCTATTAAAATTCCCCTTTTCGAACGTTTATCCCCTCAGGTGTATTAACCAATCGAATCGTTAACTCCCTTGTGCGAGGGTGTCACCGACGGCCATTGCTGAAAGTGCCCGTTACAGATATTTGAACAAAACGTGTTTGTGTGTCGTTATGAAAGCGTATTTTAGTCTAGAATTTCGTTCGATTGTTAGGCACGTTTCGATACGCGTAGGTTAGAAGTTACAATCAATAAAGCACGCAGCGGCGGCTGTTCCCGCGCCGTGTAGTGAGTACCACGAACTGAATCGATGACAGGATACAGATACGAGCCCTTTGCGTCAACAATGGGTGATAGAATGACAAAAAGGTTTTTTTTATTTAGCATCCAGGCTTAACACAATACGCCTGCGCCTGTTCTCTTTCTCCCTCTCTCTCTCTCTCTTCCCACGTACTATTTCGATGTTATAGACTATTAAAGGACTATGACCACACTCAATACTATTGTATACGTCTGAAACAAAATGCTTCGATACGTCTTTTGGCAGATTTAGAAAATGCCTGATGAGATCCTTTTAAATAAATTTAAATAATCGAGAAAATTTTAAATCACCAATGGTTTTTTTTTCTATTCCTGTGTTATTTGTGTTTTGAATGTTATTGATGATGAATGATGATGTAACATTTTACGATTCACCAATAGATTATTATTGACCACGTTGATTTAATAGTCGTTCGCTAGCAGAGTTAAATTGTTTAATTCTGCAAATGTAAGCTTGAGTATAATACTAATAAAGGTAACCTGTTGTGAGCTAAAACAAGACGCAGACATCCCAGGAACAGGTTGTTGGAAGAATAAATTACAAAAGGTTTTTCTTGTGAATCTCCCAAGCGTTTAAATAACGTCGTACCTTTTTCACTCTGTCAGTGTTCTCTGTCTCGAGTTTAAACTTGCCGTAAGATATTACGTGCACTTTAATGTTTTTACTACTTCACGTAAAATTACACTGGAGATTAATGTGGCAGTATGTGAAAATAAATGATTACCACTACCGTGAAGGAAATCATGTGGAAAGTTATATATTTTAATGTAATCTATAATGTTCTCACAAGTATGAGAAGCCTGCTAACGTGCACTGGGGGACGATGGCAAACTATGGCATTAACTCTTTTCATTCTGAGAGGAGATACTCGTCGACCAGTGGAACAATAAAACAGTAGGGTATACATAGAAAACGTTATTATTTAACTATATATTCGATGTATATAAAATAAATTTTATAACAGAGGTAATATTGGCGTCTGTTCTCCGCTGTCTGTAAACATTCTCCCACTGTTGCATATTTGTACTCAAACGGGATGCGCGGAATGATGGCTCGCGAACAATGCGCGCGGAGTTCAATGAGTTGCCACGCTCACAATGTGATATTGCAAGGACGGCGTGATAATGTGAACTGTGTTTAAATTACATCCGTTCAAGTGAGAAATAAAATGGTAAATGGGTAATGAGAGAAATTATACTTGGCACGGCCCACTCTGTAGCTAGTTTGACGATATATTAATGACTTCATAAACAATGTTTATAAGTGGAGTAATGTTAATAAAATGTGTCTCAAAGCCCCGAAATGACACTACTTCAATACGGTTTAGTGAAAAATGTAATGGATTAGAAACGAGGTATTTTGACGGTACAACTCTTGACAAGTTAACTCTTATGAGTGATGTTAGCGTTAGGTTGAATTGTTAGTTTCGTTTTTCAAACCACGTCGATATACATATTATTATGTAGTTATATCCGAAGTTAATAATAATTATAACCCAATGTTTTTATATTAAGGAGCACAAAAGGTGTTGTTATTCAGCAGCTATGTAACGAATAAGATCGAATACTGTAGCACTGTTTGGTGACCTGAAAATAATAAACATCTCCAAATTTGAAAGAATTAAAAAAAAACCTTCGTAGCCTGCCATATCGCTACAGTGAACAGAAACTTTGCAATCCTATTCGGAACCAATAAAGCAAGAAACCAGAAGAAAGTTAACGTAAAGAAGTTATGTGATCTTATGGCCTGGTGAGAGAGTGGTGATTTGATTTTTTTATTATTATTTATTTAATTATGAATGCTGATGTTTCTACTTTCAAAGTCTACTTAATAAATACTTTTAAATGAAGATCTAGTCTTAACATAACATAACATAACATAACAAATGTTTAAGACGTACGTATCCACAGAAATGTACTAAAATACCGATTTCTGTAAATATATAAATGAGTAACATAGTATGTTCATCAACTCAAATCTGTAATGATATTTTATCATCAAGAATATTTCGTAATTCTACAGTTGTGTACTATTTTATAGTAAGTAACAAAAAGAATCTCACATAAAATTAGCTACAGTCAGATTTGTATCATGATAATATTTTCTACGTCGCTTGCAATATAATTACGTGTGGTTACTTTCACATTGAAACGAAGCAAAATGTCCGGCTCCAGTTACTACTGTTCACTCGTTTTGAAATAAATTAATAATTTACTAGTTGTTGCTTAAGAAAAAACTTCTCCTTAAACGATAATTGATAGAACTATTGCGTTTTTGCATACGTTACGTTAAAATGTATTTTGATACGTATATAATTATAATTGTATCTATTTAATATTCAACATGTGTCAATGAATAATCTTAGTTTAATAATGAATTGTTGAATTTTACCATACGTAATCTGTACCAATGATGTACTTTACATGCGGAAACCGACCTTATTGTTCACATATATAAGTATGAAACTCGTTAAAACTCGAGCGCTCGCAGCTCCGCGCTCAATCCATGAATGAATGAATGGTACAATAACAATATTTGATATATTGTACAGTAGACTTCCATTCAGTTCAGTGAACTGTTGGTTTATACTACCGTCTTTAGAATAGCAATCTCTCGGTAGATCTTTTATGATCGTGTCCGAGACTATGCTACATTGCTGTGTGCGAACTTGCGTCGAAGGAAGTCCATGTCCTCCGCATGTTTTGTTACATATAATAACATGATTTAAATCATGATATCATCATTCGCTTGTTATTTGTTACTGCTTACAATATTATATTATAATTGTTAGTTGTTTTTGAAGGAAGAAATAATATGTTCGTATTTCTTGGGTTTCTAATGTTTTGGGTATAATTTGTTATGTGCCTTCTTAATTCGGCTACTGTTAATAATAGCATGCAAATTTTATTGTTCATTGAGTCATGTCGTCGTCTGATTTTTCCGCAGACTCATGAACAAGGGCCTCATTTAGGTCAAAAAAACAAGTCGGACCATCCCAAAAAAATCTACGTGGGTTAAATTTGGCACATTTTAAATCAAGCATACAAACTATGAGAATATTACCATAAATTTACTTATAAGATTACTTATATGATTACTTCGTAAGTATCATTGTTCTCGTTTTTTTATGATATGGCTACAGTTATAACACAGTGATTATTCTCTTTAACGATTATTACCTGAAGGATTAAGTTTAAAATGTGTATTTTCTATAACTAAAACCATTTGTTACCTGCGTTTGGGAAACATCCTCTGTACATTGAACGGTAAAAAAGAACAGAACAAACATCTCAATATATCGTATACAATAAACTTTTATCAGGTATGCTTTTACAAGGTAACATAAGTACTAACGACTTGTTCTAACGGTGTGTAGTTTGTCAGCAACGTCTTGTGTAAGACGATAGTGCTTCCATCTAGGCGCCAGTGCTGTCATCTAGACGATCGAGCTGTTATTGTAATGTTGTGACAAACTACCCACATGATAGGACGCTCAAGTGAATACGCTTGTTCTAAATAACCAAGTGCATTCGAGTTTATTCACGTCTACATTATTTTGTTATAATAAACAAACTAAACATTTAAATGTACGAATGTTTTTTTATTATTCCTACAAAAGATAAATAATGTAGAAAATATTCAAAACGCGATTCGTATAATACCACGTAAACGGTGTCCACTTTCACTGTTACGCGTGCCACACGACGGTACGGTGGTAAGGACACTGTTCGCATATTATTTAACGTTTTTCAACCTGTTCGCGATTCGAAGCGGGGCTGCGCAACAACAAAATTGTCCATATATTATTTTTTTATGTTCGATTGATACTGCTTATCGGTATCACTGCGCGCTCATAATGATGAGTTCGATCGATTTGTCTTTGTTCTTTTTTTTATTTTTCATAAAACTGTACACACGTTTTGTATTTGATTACAGTTTTAATTGAAAGGGTCGTGAAGATCCGAGGGTACACGCATGAGTAGTGAATTTTGATAGAGGTGTTTTAATAAAGAGGTGTTTTTATAAAGATGTTATGTTGCTTTCATGTTGACTGCATGCATTATCTTACCTGTGTAATGAATGTATAAAAAATATGATATTTTTTATGACTTTATTGATGATTCCATAACTTTCACAACGCATCGAATATCGGAGTTATCGTATCGCACGCCATAAAATCAATTTATCACATCGTATCGCACATTCGTACGTGATAATGTTACGTGTTACTTAACCGCGTAACCGAAACGGCGCGGAAGCTACGCTACGTACTGGGTGCGTCCGACATCGATTCCCAAAACGTTGATTGTGCAACGAATTGATTTTGTTCTTATGCAATATTCAAAAGGCTATATAACTCTGGCACAGTTTTACGCAAAGGGTTATTGTTTTATTATTGTATTTTCTTATTAAACCTGCGTAGCATGACAATCGTTAATAAAAGTCGACACTAATCGTTACTTACGCACAGATGCTGACATTTAAGTCTGAAAGTTTTGACAAAATTTTATGATTGATTTTCACACAATTACCTCTGAATACTACGCTAATGGATGAACAATTTCCTTTTTATTTTATCCAAGTCGGTCAAATGAGAGGAATTTAATGTGAAATTAAAAAAACATATTCCGAAGCCGTTAAATTATAAAAATATTATATATCATTTTTTTATATCTATTGATTTGTTACGTATTGAGCTTTACATAATAAATCGAACAGGTCTAAACTGCGTTAACACAAGAGAGCAATTTGCAGGTATGAGTATTTCCCGATTCATATTCATGGCGCGCTAACGGGCTTCTGTTTCATGCGTCGTTTTCATGAGGCTCAATATATATCGCGTCATGTGAATATGTGCAACTTCATTGTAATAAGGAAATAATTTCTTATGTTGAATTATGTGTACCTATACTATTATATATGAAACAGGAACGTTCTAATACATAAAATGTTACAAGTCAGGTCTTAGGAGGCAACGGAGTGTCAAATAACTCTATTGTCAGAGTCCTGATGTGTTTGTTATTAGTACGTTTTCGACATATCAAATGTAACATCGCCGAAGAGGTAGAGAAAGAATTGTGGTACATTCCCACGTTTCACTTCAGGTGGTGAGCCTATTGTCATAGATTCGAACCCAGCACCTCTCGATCGGTAGACCCGCTTGGAACAACTCGACCGTCGAGGCGACGAGGACCTGATATCAATGAACGTTAACATTATTATATTCCTAACGTTGCTTTCTAGCGCACTCACCACAACAACCGCTTTCCAATACTTTTACACATCGCGAGCGTTCACCTGAAACATGTATTGTCCATACTGATGGTGTTTACGTTATATTTGTGATGCGCCGCTTCATATCTATCACGATCTATTTACTACGGAGTTATTTGAAGATAGTTACAGTACAGTAAATGTTACAGTAAGTGTATCGTGATAAGAAATAAAGTCGCGATGTAATTTATAAGCATTGAAGATAATTTAATTATCTGTACATAATTATTATGTCCATAAAGAGGATAGAATATCTTGTTGTTCGAGTGGTTAGTGATTAGAAGCGTTTTCCGATCTAGAGGTCCTGCTTCGAATTTCAGGTCGGGTAACCTACCATTGAATTTTTTTAACTTGTAATTTTTAGTGTTGGCTCGTAGGCTGCCTATTTAATAGTGGGTCGCAAGCGTAACTGCTGAACTATGGGAATATAATATACTCCCTCGCTCACCTCTTTCGGGATTATAGGCGTGATGGTAAATACATGTAGAGAAGATGGGGCAGGCCGAAAGAGTCAAAGTGTATATTGCCGTTATTTTTCTGCGTTATTGCGTCTACACTGTACTTGGCACATTTTTGCGAATTTTAACACCAATATAAAAGAACAATGTGTCACACTCATTGTTTTAATTTGCAATTCATCAAATATTCAATTCTCAGCTTTGAATACATTATCAATTACAAATTGCTCGTAAGCTCGTAATCAGCTACTATTTAAGAACATTCGTTGCAATTTCGGAAATATTTCAAGTAGGTATTTTACGTTATTGCGCCTCTTTCTCATCGAGATAAGGAAATGATAAGAGCACTTGTTAGATGTAAGCACTTTTCATTCCTTCGCACGTTCCATTGTTATCATTCATTTACGATTTATTTATACTAACGGTTCAATGAGCACATTTACTATTACGGATAGGCAGAAGTAACACATCAGGACTTTAAGAATAGATGTAGGACAGATGACTGGATTGAAGAGATAGAGAGAACCAAGTTGGTGCCCGCTACCTACCCCGTAGAGGATCTGACTTGATTATATATTATTATATAGTCAAGTCATATAACAACCTTTAACATTGAAATACTTTAATTTATCACATTCACTGACGCTGAAGATTTTAAATGGAAACTGTCGCTTGAAGTCTGACGTGAGCAACTTCGTTAGAACTATGGAAACTTGTTCTCGAAATCTTTATTTGAGAGTTTCGAGACAAGAGGGGCGGTGAGTCACGCCGTGACGCAGATGAGGGTGCGCCGCCCCCGCCCTCGCCGGCACCCCGTGACGTCACCGTCACTTGACTCACCCGCCGTCTCAATTTTGTCTGTCCAGGGTGGCTCTAAGTGCGACTGGATATATAAGAATGTAATCACATTCGTTGATTGCGGAGCGCCGGGTATAATAATTTATGAGGCTTATAAATATAGAAAGATACATTGCTTTTGTTATAGACATTGTATTGATACAAAAGAGTACAAGAATACGTACAGATCTCTCAATTTATATACCCCCCTTTAGTAAAGTGCGTCATCTGACGTAGTGTTATCTGTGGAATGGGATTGTTAAAAGTGAATCGAGGCGCGTTGGCGATAACGCATAGTAGAATATGTGACCGGTAATTAAATAACATTTAGACGCGCCTGTCGTTCCCTTTTACGTTTTCGTAAATATGTCGCCGAGATATTCATATATTTTTTTGTATTTCGAAAAGTATCACGATGAATAAAACATACACACCGCTGAATATTCATTTTCATTATCCAAAATATTCACAGAATATTCACAAGTTGTTGGGAAATTGGGAAAATGCTGCAATTAATGCAGTTGGAGTGTGCAAGTAGAAAACCCACTTCAGACTTTCCCCCCGAACACGATACAAAGAAAACGCCTAAAAAGCAATTATTACTATAATGTATGGTATTATGTAATTTAATGTTTTTTGTAGGTACTTATTGTTTAAACTGCTGGTATTTTATGGATCTACAAATATAGATAAGTACCTGATTTTTGTTCTGTGTTAATGCGACTGATTATGGTTTTTTTTTTTTTTTAATGGTTATATATAGTAGGTGCGTAAATATGTTGTAATCATTACTTAATGTTTCTTTAAGCTTAGATTGTATACTTAGTTAATGTGCCATTGATATGATTAAG
>DWEJ01003452.1:0-10424 GCA_018245835.1 Mysoria sejanus stolli | reverse complement strand
TTCGCGAATGTTCAAAAAGTGACATTCGTTACACTTCTAGTAGGGACCATTAAATACTGTCCATCAATGAAAGGTAAGTTAGATTTACAACTACATTGCTTCGCAGGGTACACACTAATAGCTAATACGAATACGCGAAACGAAACGTATAAATGTGTTACTTTAATAGTCATGTATACTGTATGAGAATAAATACTAATTATTGTTATTGTTATTATTATTACGTGACGTCTGTGCATTTGCCGATAGTTTAGGACGTACCGGAGGCACGAAGCAGAACCGGTTCACCGTGCACCCATAGCAATAGGGCACGAGAGCGGGCCACGAGAACAAGTAATGAGCACCCGGCGGAGGGGGCGGCAGCGGGATGGGTACTGTCGGCGGGCCCAGCGGCAACGGCAGCGGCAGCGGCAACGGCAGTGGCACCGGCAGTGGCGGCGGCGACGGTGGCGGCGGCGGCGGCGTGCTCGTGCGGCGCTTAGGGCGCTCGCTCGGAGACGGCAAGTGAAAGGGAAGGGGAGCTAACTTATACGACGGTCCATTTTTAGTAGGAAACTCATGAGCGGGCTTTGTCCGCTCTGGGGAACGTAACGTGTCCCCAGAGATCGAGGGCTAGGGAGCCGCATTCGCGGCTTGCATCACCTCGTCGAAAGCCGCGTTCAGGCAGTGTTTCAGCTCAGAGTAAGACACCAAGAGCACGCTCTGTTCGTCGCGGGACATGAGCTCCACCTACAAGAGACAATTTTTTTAAGAAATGTTAAAAAAAATATTAAATACAAGTTGAAATATGAAGTAGTGGCATGAAATCTTGAATATGTGCCTGGTGCATGGCAATAGGCTGGCCCCACCTATTCCATGGTGGACATAAGCGTTACTACTGCAACGTGAAACTGTATGACACTCCTTTGCTTTTTCTTTTTCACATGTTTCATTTAAATAATCATATACAGGCCACCTTGGTTTCGGTACCGCCATCGAGTTGGTTAAGACAGTAGACCACATGCGCCAGATCGATCCAGGGGCGACCATCCTCGGTCACCGAATGGAATATGTAGTCGCGGAACAGCTTTAGCATGTATCGGTCGCCAGTTTCGCTCCAGGCGCCGTCCATGTTTAATCTGTCATATACATTCAAATAGTACATTTAAAAATACGCTAGGTACAGACACAATTTTGTCCGAAGAGACATTTATAACTGGATATTTCAATTGGATTCATATATTTACGATGTTGTATGTTTGTAGCTATATTTATATAAAAAAGACGTACCTAAATTTTACAAGTAATGTAAGTAATTGACTTAACATGAAAATTTAAAAAATTGTATACTTACTCCGGCCGCTCATTAATGACGCCAAGCTTCACTAAGATACGCATGAGGCGTCCATTATCAAATTCCCTGGCAAGCTGATCTTCCAATTCGTCAGCGCGACGCTCTAAAGCCTCCACCTGAGCAATACTCTTTAGTATTTCAAAATAAAATGTATAGAATGTGTTAGGTATACAAGAAAAATAATGTTAATGTTAATGATTAAATATGGTATTTAAAGTATGTTAAAAATAATACCGGAATATCGAAAAATCGCTTACTGCATAGATATTTATAATTTATAAGGTAACAGATCAGACTAAAAATTATACAATAGTCCTTCATATGAATCGATTATTCCGATATTATAAGATTTAAAGAGTTTATTAATCAAGATCAATTCCATCAAGCAATAACATTATATTGTATTGTAAGCATTAATATACATATATCAGGGGGAGTCAACCTGCGGCTAGCGAGCAACTTGCGGCTCTTAGAAGGACTATTTATGGCTATCGATAAATGTATCCGAGTTCCCTTATAATTTTTGTACAATAATAAACAAATACAAAAGACCTTTTTGAAAACCTTTTAACGAGAAAAATTTCAAATTTATAAAAATTTCTCTGATTATGAACAGCTTGGCCACCCCTCATATATTTTAAGTACTTTAACAACTAAATCTAAGAAAAAAATGTACACTATATAGCTGTTTGGTTAAAAAAAATCGATTTTTCAACCGATATCGATAATATGTGTCTATTTAATGTACATCTAAATGGATGTAAGCCGTATATTGACACAAAATAAAAAAAATTAAGCGATATGTGGTTAGGTGGATAGCAACGAAAATATTAATAAAATGTTATGTTAGTATTTCTTTGTTCAATATGTACCTGTGTGTAAAACCTAGCCCCGATAATAGGCATTAGATCTGTGACGGTGCGTCGAGCCTGAGACGTCGACAGCAAGTACCTAAGAAACATCATAACGTGTTATTATATTTATTCAAATAATTAATAATTTCATTGGTGTGAAATCTATTTCCCTTTTTTTATTAAATACTTCATCACCTCATGCGTTCAATGGACTGTTTTTCCATTAAACAACATTTAAAAGCTATGATCACTACGAGTGTAGTTATTTAATACAACAACCAAACTTCCCTTAAATGTGGACATAAGACAGTGCATTAAGTTCGCGATAGCTAATGGCTCTTTTATAATTTACCGAAGCACCGAAGTACATGATAGTATGAAATTTAATGTCAGTTTTTTTTGGTAAAGTCGGCTATTATAATATTATATTTATGTGGTTTACACCATTATGCTGGCTTGTTCACACAAAGTACAAATATTTGTAGATGAATGAAAGTATTTGTTGAGTCTGTATGTCAAATTATCTGTATAAGGGCATATTATTTACTACACTGGTTTGAGATCAGACGAACTCCGAACAAGGAAGTCGTTCCACGATATTATTATTATTTAGCCATAATACACTAATATGACGCTACTGAGCGTGGACGTCCGAACAGACATTACACATTTATTATTGAATAGTTACATCATACACTACTTCATTTTCAACATAACATTACCGCGGCCATTTAAAACGCATAGGGTAATCAACGACTAGATATATTATAAATGCGTCAATGTAATGTAATGTAATGAAAATCAGTATACTATGAAACCGAACATATCAGATTTTGCGCTATCAACAGCTACCTTAGACTAAATATTTGAAACTATACTTATTTACGGCCTGGGGTATTGGTCCTTTTAATGTTGGCATCGAATAGTTCCATAGCACTGTGGTTTGGGTGTTAAAACAAATTGGGATATATCCATACAAGATGAAATTTTTGAGGTCGGCCGAGTAGGTGCGCGCGACCAGGTCCATGGAGGCGGCGAAGTTGTCGCAGTGCACGGTGCGGCAAGCCAGCGAGAGCGCCAGGCGTCCCAGCGCGGTCAAGTCGTCTTGTTGCGCCTGTATACATCGTCATTTAAACTATAATCAACAATCAAACACATGAGTGCCGGAAGTTATCACTTTTTTTTATAACTTAAATCAAGATGTTATATGTTCCACGTGTCTTACGAAATACGTGTAAAAATGAAGATAGCTAGCGCGTAAAATATATTATATATTAAATGCCCATTTCTGTAAATTACAAATTAATAAGATTTATAAACGATCAATATAATAAGAGTAATAAACTATTAAGCTAATGTAACGTAGAAGATGTATGCCAGAACTGCCAAAATTAGAGATGCTTTGCAATCGGTAATTTCAGCCTACCTCGTAAGGAACCTAACGTGACCATCTAACATAGGCCTAACACAATTATAGATACTGAATATTTTTGGCACCAAAACGCTTAATATATAAGTTACATAACATTGAGATTGAAAGATGGACAAATCTTGCTTTCATTAACCTTCATTCATAAATATAGGGTATTCATATATACAATGCCAAATAATAAAACGATACAGGCGTAAGTAAATCTATTAATATGTAGAAACGTACAGATTTCAATGTCATCAAAAAAGTAATAGTAATGATACTATAATGTTAATGTTATCTACTTATAGGTACGTGGGATTATCAAGGAAACCAATAGGTGCATACAAACGATATTTTGCACCTAATGCATAGCTAACGTCCAAGATATATCTGTAATCGAATTGTACATCTACTTAAATTTTCGAAGCTCGGTCTCACATCGTAAAAATGAAAATCTAAAACTTAAAATTAATAACGGAAGATAAGTTACTAGTTTTTACAAGTTGATAAAAGATGGCAGCACTTTTATCACTAATTTAATATTCCGCTTATAAAATATTTTTCTTATTACATCTGAGCTCGCAAAAGAAAACGGAGTTTTATTAACTTTGTATATAAAATCGTATAAAACTAAGTCAATGAGTAAATAGTACATTTACCTTATGCATTTAGTTGAGGCTAGAAACAACAATATGAACATTGTGAAAAAATTTCATTTGTAATTTTTTAGACAATTTTTAAAATTTCCAATAGAGCAAGAAAAGACTAGTATTGAGAACAATAGAAACAGTATTTTATTAATTACGCTCAATGTAATTGACGTTATCACGAACGTTGTTAAATTTATTGGACGAGGAAACTGTTGATATTATTTTATTGAAAGCGTCGCTTTTATGTGCGCTCGAGTGATATACTTTTAGCGCGCACTTCATTATCGAAACGTATATTTTGTATATTTACCACGAAGTCATACAAATATCTATGTAAACTAATATTTAGTATTGTCGAAGTGTATTGAAAACATTCTAAAACCCATATTGAAAATGAAAACTAGAATTGTGTAAACCTTATAATGACATATATATTTTTAATTATTAACATATTCAACGATTTCAAAGTGCATGAGAGTTATGCATGCATTGTGTTATTTGAACATCCATGTTAAAATCTCATAATATAACGGCATCATTCAGCGTACCTGATTGATATCAATGGCGTTGGACATCAACGCATCGGCGGCCGCGCACCAAGATATGCGCGCTCGGCAACCGTTCATGATCACTTTCGACGGATCGAGGCTCCTGGAAACAAAAAAAAATTGACGTGTCAACATTTAAGAATTGTATGAAGTGACGACTCGGCCAGCGAGTAACCGGCGTCGTTGGTTCGGGACACGCGCAGTTAAGGACTGTTCAAAATAAACGTGACGGTGACAAGGCTTTTCTTAGGCACGCGTGGTCTAACTCTATACATTTACGCGTTCCTTCAGACAGGGTTGTCTATAATATAATAAAACATTAATTACAAGAACGTGTGACCGTCGCATAAATACAACGACGTCCAGCAAAAATTTGGATAATGCGCATCAAAAATCGCATTAACCGTGTGAAAACCTATTGTTTTCGTCGTTACCTTTTTGTTTATTCTTGTCGATAATGTCCGGTGGCGGGCGGCGGTATTACATTCTGATATCGTGCATTGATCATGGATTCTGCAGTGCAATCTTCTTTACCTTTATCGAAGATCTTCATATTGCTTCGTCATTCCTAAAATTTACGTTAAACACCTTCGGGTCTTAACAGAGTATTATGAAGATTCACACTGTATAGTCGTTGATGGATGGATGGATGGTGAGTAAATGACGTACGCGTAAAAAAAAACCAACTTCAAGCCTGTAATCCCCAAAGTGGTAGGCAGGTGAATGCAGAACACTCCCACGTTTCTCCAGTTACGTTTTCGTCACACTATGGAATAGGTGGTGAGCCTATTGCCATGCATCGGGCACATATCCAGATTCCGAACCACTATTAGAATGTCTAAATTAGAAAATGTTGTAGTGTTCGACCCGAGAATCGAACCCGGGACCTCCCGATCGACAGTCGCACTTGCAACCAACACGACCAACGAGGCAGTTACTTACGCGTAAATACAAGAAATTACGGTATTTACTATCACAAAATTAAACGATGTATCCTTTTTTTTGTATATGACACTTATAGCTTATCACACCGTGTACGGTGACAATTGAACACATTATCTGGTGTGCAGCGATGTTTGTGAAAAAGTTGTATTAACGTAGTAGCTCATTCATAAACGATTCACTGTTTTGTGTCGTGAAATATCTGAACGCGTCTCAATGAGCCAAGTTCATTGTTAAGCGGCGTTCGGCTAAGGAAGAAGCTCGGAACCGATCGAAAGTGCCTATATTTTATCGTCTAATTAAGTTAGCAACAACTTTTATTAGGCAAAGGCAGGCGATCGGAAATTCAGCGGCCATTTCTTGGTCCGTTAGAATTGATAGCATTATTATTATTAATGCTACTAGATACTGGCACATTTAATGATCGTAAAAGTTTTTTGCTCCGACATATGTAACATATGCATGTGGTAACTTATGTATGTAGACAGAATGATATCGTCATGGGAGAAGCCGTTTGACTGTGTGTGGTTAAGAAAGCATAACCACGCATGTAATTGTAAACACTCAGTGAGCAAGCCATAAGACAAGTGTAGGTAACAGATGCAGTTCTGTGAATTGTCGCTCCGTGGACTACTGATATGTGCTGTGAACATCAATTTTAATAATTACAACATGGATTATAATAACGACAGGGCTAGTGGCGGGGAATACAGCTTACTGTTTTACTTCGATCGTAGGTAGGTATGTGTTTAAGTAAATCTGTGTATTTCCACTGTAGCTTCTATCGCTCAGCACACGTTCGCCTCGCGCGAACCAGCGGATGTGCATTGGTAAGTGGATGATTGTCTCGCCACTCGTATCGTATTATTCGCTGTCCGTGTGCACCATTCACACGAGTTATTTTCGTCAATCTATCTATTATTCAGTTACGCTATCTCGTGTCATCCGCCACTTACTGTGCACAATATTGCAAATTGCCATATATGCAAAGCTATACATGATGTATTGTAAGCGCGATCGAGAGAATAACAGAGAGATAAACATGTTTACTTACCAAGTTAGAATAGGAATAAACATTGCATCCACACAACAGCGAGACCTACAGATATCGTATGTCTACGTGCAGCTTTAAATACAATCTAACAGTGTGAAGATTATTTCAAATGTTCTGTTGCCGCCAGGGTTGTTTCGACCACATTGAACTTTTAGGTTTTGTAAACCTCGCTAGCAAACTGTTTAACTAAAATTCGGGAACGCTCATAATTTTATATCACACCGATTGACATGCCGATCGCAAACAACGGCATACTCCCCCACCCGGCATACATTTCGACACCGTCCATTACTACGCGTCCACTACGGCTTATACCATCAAAAAATTAAATTTGCCAATGAACTTTGCGAAGAAAATTTAAGAAACGTATTTTAAACGTCCAATGCAATTTCATGTTAACATTAGGTTCCATACATTGTAATAGCTGAGTCATTAATTAGATGAATGAGATGTGTAGTCATTATTTTGTATTGCAATTTCTGTACTCGTTGGTAATATAGTGAAATAAACATAATTTAACTAGTGCAAAGGTTACTTCATACTTAGATTAGTATAGTTGTCAAGTAATCAAAATGAAAATTCAAGTGAATATAAACTGGGCGTCATTTCTTAGTTTCATATTTGGGTACTAACGCAATATAACCAATAACAGAATCGTGATTGACGTCACGGTCAGGTATGACGCGCACGCGCAGGTTTACCTGCAAGCGAGGCCGGCGATGTGCACGGAGCGCAGCGCGGCTGTGAGCTGGATCAGGATGCTCCACAGCACAGGCTCCGGCAGCAGTGCACCGGAGGCGACAGCGCGGAGCATTGCGTTTTTCTGGCCATTCAACAAACTATTAAAATGTATTACTTTTTCTTTGTTAATGAATTTAAATTTTCCATTAATTAACCAGCGTAGAATTAAAATAATCTTTAAACGGGTCATCGAGTAGACGCTACTCTTTCGCCAGACTAAAAACCGTTAACGTTGTATCTTTGGGATAGGTACCTTCCTAACCAGAGTGAAGTAATTAGTAAATGCAATTACAAGAATAACATACATATATGTAATTCAAGAATACTATTATGTATGTAAAATAACAATCTATGAATCCATACTATAATTAGACGATTTGTAAAAAATATATTACTAGGTACGTATATTTTTAATAGAACAACAATACAGCATTAGAATCTTTGACATTGGTCGAGGGAATACTTTGAACGCCTGTTGCGGGAGACAATGACGTTCAGATAAGCGTATAAGAAATTGATTCATACAGAAGTAAAACATAACTAAAGGAAATTGTAGCATACAGAAGGAAGCGTCAAGATTCGTAACACGGGATATATCAAACAATGGTCAGGCCGCTGGCATAAACAGTCGCTGTTATTCACTGTGTTAGCGTGGTCGCGGCCCTGGTGGTCGGTGACAACGGCAGTGACATTTGAAGTTTATTAAATAACTAACCGCTATATTACTGTTGGATGTTACAATTCGTTGCCTAAATAATAAATTCCGACCAATAAACAGAGGAGGCATATAAAATCGCTACCATTAAAAATTATTTAAAATTGCATATTTTACTTCATTACGTGACTCGTTGGTCTCCTCGTTGGTCCTGTTGGTTGCCAGTGCGACTGCCGATCGGTAGGTCTTGGGTTCAAACCCCCGATCGGGCACTACTGGATTTTTCTAATTAAGATTTTCTAGTAGTGGCTCGGAGTCTGTAAATGTGTCCGATGTATAGCTCATCCACTATGCATGCTACATTCTGCTGTCTACCTCTTCAGTACTACGTATTTCACTACATCTTGTACAAGAAGCAGTTACAAGCTCTATATTTCTCAAACGTCATGTTTATTATATCTCAATTACTTCAAAAGCCATGGGATCCACGGGACTCCCGAAAAGTAAATTGTGAGCCAGCTACTAAGTAATCCTCCGATTATGCTGGATGCAATGTATTCTGTCCATCTGCAGCCTCGAATAGTACAAAGTTTAACTCTAACAAATTATCCAGACTACGCATTGCTACCAATCGTTCATAAAAACACCGCGTGCGTGTCACTGTCATGTCCGTGTCACTGTACTGTCCGTGTCACTGTCATGTCCGTGTCACTGTTATAATATCAGTGTCACGTAAAATATCCGTTACATCATCAAAATGTCCATATCGTAGTCAACATGTGCATGTCATAATAAAATTATTTGTCTCGTAGATAAAATGTCCCTCCCACAGTCAAGTCGAGTTTGAAATGAAGTTACTGCATACTGGCTCTACAACGGTGACTAATTACCATGTTACTAACAAACAGCTTAACTAAATTACAAACTGAGCGGTCCGCACTCTATTAAACTGCGCTAAGGCTTTACGTTTTAAAGGAAATTGAATATACGACGACGGAGCCGATGTCGCCGCTCAATTACGTCCTGCGTCGCTTTTACGTTTTAAGAGCATTGAAACTCAATTATTTTCCCTTTTATAATAAAAACTATGAAATAAAGTTGTATGCGTTTGAGAGTTTTTAATTCACTCCTTGATGATAAAATTACACTGTACATCATTTACATTACGCTTTAGTAATTTAACCAGTACTAACGTTTTTGTTCTTAAGGTCATCGCTAAATTATTAATTACAAGAAAGTAATTTTTCACGCTGCTTCCTAAGATACGATATTCGATAACATTTTTCGAAAAAATAATTACTGTTTACATTAGAGATGTGATAAGAGAGTAACAAGCCAAACAAGTCCGCCTTGACACCTCGCCAAGTTAAGGTAAACCTTCTATATTGAATATGTTATTTCCAAAAGATGTGAACGATTTATTTTGACTCCCTCGATTGGTCCACCCACATTTAGATGTTCCTATAAGTAGAACAGCCTAACTGTGTGGTTTGTAAGAACCAACTTGACCGACCTCGATTCAAAATAAATACGAAACCAAAAAATTAATATGCACCACTGTTTTTAAGGAATCTAAGCGATATCATTGATTCTGTACATCGAATTAATTCATTTATTCCATTGTTATAATACATACAAGACTGTTAAATCATAGTAAAGAAAGACGAATAACCAATCAACATGGACAATACAAGACGTCATCTATAATCACTCACTGTCTGGTACTCATCACAAAGGTACATAATCATAGGCCAGGCTTATGAACTACAATACTGCATCCACCCGAAAATACCTATTAGATTTGCAGACGATGAATCCACCGCCGCCCCTAAATCTCTGGTTCACTCCACGCAGACGATATTAAACAAGAGTATAGCTATCAACATTGCATTGCAGTCGTCTGGCCACACTCCATCTTGATTCTACGCAGTGTTTAATACTGACCAACACACCAGCTTAATAGTTATTGTTTTGTATTATTATAGATATAAAGATAGATTTTAGAAATCATTCCGTTCACTTACATATCATCATAATAAGGACCTATGAGCGTTCTATTATCATCAACTCTGAACAATAAAAAGTAGCGGTAGAATCTACATCATATTCCTGTCATTTTACTAATGAAGTTAAATTGCCTCGTCTTCATGCCAGTCTTTATTGAAATCTTTTATGTTAATGTTGTTGCAAATACATAAAATAACAATCAGTACGCTAGACGTAACAACTATAA
>DWEJ01003451.1:0-10425 GCA_018245835.1 Mysoria sejanus stolli | reverse complement strand
GAGGTCGAATTTAAAACCACTAGGCTATCACTGCCTAAAGCAATTAAGTCTTCCAAATTGTAATATGACCTAGAAGTGATTTAATTATTTCAGGATTACGGCACAAGGAGACGTGATTGACGTCAATACCTAATTTGCAATATTGCTAAATTATAATAATATATTGCTAATAAAATTATTTCTTAAACACAACGTCAGTGATCATTGCATGGTTTAATAACGCAACTTACAATTTAAAAAGACACTCGATTTCACGATGGTCAATAAAAGTCACTTTAATAATAATTTTAATTTTTAGTCAAACCTTTGAGTATGTATCTGTAACGAAACACGGCTTTTAAACCAAACAACATAGTTGTTATTTAATCGAAAACAATTATTTAAAATAAAGTTTAACGTGCTCGTGAATGAACTATTTATGTCAATACATAAATAGAATAAAGTTTTTTTACATACCAGTTTGCACAGATTAACGTTTAAATTTTCTTTAAATATTTACATGTACATAAATAGATCTGAAAAATCCACAGAAAAGAAAGTCGAGTGAACAACTAAATCAGGTAAGTTAAATATTTCTGCCGTCCGCTTGGCGTAAACGAAGAAAATTACTCACACGCTGACACCATAAAGTAGCCAGACTATTGAGGTGAACTTGAACAACATTGTTTATTTGTATTATATATTAGACCATTATCGTAAGTTTGTAACAAACAATAAAACTGGAATAGAGAACATATTTTTAAAAGATTGAATTATTTTTTCATGGCAACATTACAAGTATTTTATTTACCTACATTCATTCATTCAATCGCCGGTATCGACGCTTGACATTTTTATCAGAGTGGCCATAACCTTAATACATGTGTTACGTAATAGTTTATTCCAATATTCAATTATTGATTTGGATTTAAAATATATACATACAATAAGATTATGCGTAAAACTTGAACGTCATAATTATTTGCCATTTCATAATTGTGTGTGAAATAAAGGTATAGGTGTTTATTTTAAATTGTGTTTATTAGAAAGATAGTACAAATATAAGAAGTATGTATGTACAATTTGATTTTAATTATACTGAAAAAACTCTTAGGTAAATGTTTGGTAAGTAACAATATAAGTATTAGGTATCGTTTAATTATATAAGATAGCCTGCATTGATACATTATTATCATTAAGTTTACTCACCACACAAGTATCAAATTTATCAATATCCACTTGGTCTTTTATGAAAATAATATCATTATAATACCATAAAGTGGGTTCGCCAATCTCATCACTATGTTCACCTAACAACTGTTTACGGCACATTTTTTGGCATTCTTTATTGAAATTGGTGCGCAAGATATTAATTTTCTTCTTTAACTTTTCCTCGTCATAATCTGGTCTATATTTCTGTAATACATTTAATATTCTTTTCAAAGCAAGACTCCTCTTATTTTTGTTTGTATAATCTTTCGATCTCACTTTCCATAGCTCTGGACACTCGCGGTATAGTGATATTAAAAGTAAAACAAAATCACGTTCCGCAATGGGCGCATTTACTTCCGTCTTAATATTTACCAGTGGAACGTCTGCCATGTCTTCGGACTTGCATGAGAATGACGGCCGATTGTCAATTGCACAGCGAAACGATCAATGCCGTCGTAAGTAACGCCTGACGACGTGATCAATCAAAATAAACGCCTGTGCAACCAAAACTCGATCTTATGCTTACTACACACGATCTCTTTTCAAATACTCAAGATATAATGATTCAGCCATACTATCCGACTATTGCAATTGAAATAAGAGTCATGGATAGGCATTACCTTTTTTATGTTTTCAATAGAAGATAAATACTAAGCCTAATTGTAATAAGATTTTTTATTATTATAACGACAATAGCATTAAGTAGGTATGTAAATAATATCCCCTACACTAATATGCATTTTTTCTGAAACGCCCTTAAAAAGACATGGTATTTGAAAAAAAGAGAAAACACTACTTTCAATTTACCTCGAGAACCGATCACTACATATATTTCTATTGTTACCTTTTATTTCTGCGCATGAGCTATACTTGTTGTGTACAAATGTACATTATTGTAATACATACATACATATCTTCACGCCGGGGTCCTCACGGGGTAGGCAGAGAGCACTGAGTGCCAAATATATCTATCCTCGCAGACCTGCCGCGCCTCTAAGACCTTATTGTAATAGAAAAAGGAATACACTTAAAAATATATTCCTGCATTTGTAGAATAAAACTCACCAATTTTTCAACACGCTCAAAATATGCCCTTTGTCGTTAACAGTAATAAAAAGGCCTCTCGCTCTCCGGTAAGTAAGCCCAAACCTTTGACAAGCGAGCCCTACAGTTGGCGTGTAAACGATAGGTAAATATTTTTCAATGTTTTGAGCTAGAAGACTGAAGAATAGCTTCTCATTCGTGTCCTAAAATTAAATTACCGAATATTTTAGTTTCACTCACGGTATGAGCATTATCTGTATTAAAATTTATTGATTCACTTGAAACAGATAACATCGGGCCTAATATATAGAATCTGAAAATATTTTATTTAACAACTACATCGTTTACGGTACATACGTATGTAATGTATCACTAGATAAACAAGTAAAGAATACTGATAATCTTAAAATTACCTGCAACTCTGCGAGATAAAGATATTTGTTCAAATCGTCCTTGTACCTATCTATTGAAATTCTACAAATATTCAACTGTTCCTCTTGAGTCTTATAATCGGGTGCCAATAAGCCGTGAATGCCTAAAGCTTGTCTCTCTCGAAGCGTAAAAGCGAGACCCTAGAATATTAATCTCGGGTAAGTCCTATTTGTGTAATTAAATAATAACAGTAAGTTCCGAAACAAATTTCAAGGAATTTAGCCTAGAAAGGAAGGAATTCTGCTGAACTGCTGAGCGACAAAGTTACACGGCAATTCTTCGTTAGAACGATTTAAATAAAGACCCTTTCTTGAAACTATGAACAGTTACTGAGGACTTCGCAATTTTATAAACATTTACTTTATTAAAAAATTGATTTGATTAGTTTATTCTTAAAATATCTTAAAGAAGAAATAATCTAAGAAAAGATCTAATACAGAAAACCATAGATTTAATGTAAATTGCCAGCCATTTTAAAACTAAAAAATGGAGCGGTCTTTTTACAGAACATTTAAAAAAACTCCAAAAACGAAATCCGATTTCATGGCATTAAATTGAAAACCCCTCCGGTACAAATTTATGAACTTTACAAGAGAACAAATTTGCATCGACTCTGGAGATTGCTATTTGACCGATATAATTTTTATACTTAATGTCATCAATTTTATTCTCTGAAATAAACTCGAATAAACAAACATGAATCAGTTTTCATTTTGTTGAAAACAAACGAATTCGGATTCTGTTTTCACAGAATTGGAATTTTTATGTAAAATCACGTCTGTAATCCCTGAAGCAGAGGAGCGTATTACACTCCTTGACCACGTTTCACCAGTTACGGAGACACTTCACTGTAGTGTAGATGGCCTATTGCTATAATAATATACCGAGCACGTTTTCAAACACCGAGCCACAACTAGTAAATCTAAGTTAAAAAAATCCACAAGAACTCGATCCGGGATTTGAACCCAGAACCTCCCGATCGGCAGTGGCGCTTGCAACCAAGACGACCAACGAGGTAGTTTTCTTTTTTTTTCATCTGCCAAACCCAATAGTCATGTAGCCATTGCACATGGATTAAGTAAGATATTAATCTGCTGAGTTTCGAACATGACAAGCTATACATGAAATAAACCGCCACTCATTGTCTTTGATATTAAGCATGAAGGAGTACTGATACTGAGCTTCCTGAATGCGGCAATCAAGATGTAATAACTGAGAGACGTAAACTATGCTGATCTTACTCAATATTCAACAAAAACGTATCGTTGTCTTTACAGATAAATAGAATAACTTGTGCTGTTTTGTATGTGCAAACTCCTTCTAGAGTGTATTTGTAGAAGCAATTAGCAAGTAATACGAATTTTCAAACGATATGTTACCCTGGTTCATGAGGTTTTTAGGATACCTTATTTAGGCGAGGGTCCTTCAAATGGTCTATCCCTCTGACCATGTTGGGACAGCTTATGTCACCGGTCACTTCATTAAAATATCTTGATATTATCGTTTTAAGACAGCACTTCTTCAAAACTTTACTCAAAATTATTTTCTCTCGATATAAACATCTGAAAGATGGAAACATATATCTACCAATCCTAATAATCTAAGTTCATAATATCAGTACTATAACACATATAAAGTATTAACGTAACTTCATGCCTGTAATCTCCGAAGGGGTAGGCAAAGGGGTAGGTAGAAATTTTAAAAAATTGTAGTGTTCGACCCGGGAATCGAACCCGGGCGAAGTATTAAAGATGAGTTAATATTGAAACTTTAAATGATTGAATACTGAAATATTATAGAGCCTCTTCAGTAAATATTTTTTTGTAAGTAACAGAAGGGAAAGCCTTGTATTATGTAATTTGCTTACAATAAAATATTATTTCGCTACAAATTTACTATGTATATGTAAGTACTCACATAAATACCCTAGAAATCGAATAAAACATTTCGAAAATTTATGTCAAACATTGGCAGAACGATACAAAATAAAGGCATCTATCAAAACGTCAACGTCTGACTTAGCTCAATAATTTTTACGCTTTCTAATAGTCTATGATTATAGCCATAGCCCAAGATCCCTGAGCGATAAGACACAACTTATTTTCACATAGATAAAACCTTAAGTTCTTAGTAGCGTCTCGTGCGATTTGAATACCTGCGTATTTGTGGAGCTTGCCCTGTAACCCCTGGGCAGGTACCAGGTGAGAAAGTTGACTAAAACTAAGACGTATTTGACTTAAATTTTGTACCGCTGATTTATATATATATATTTTAAAATATTATTCTGGAGTATATCATAAGTGTCAAACACTTATGGACCAAAACTTTTGTCAGACGCTTTAAAAGCTCAACAAAAATAAATGAATGAACTTAACGTAGTTTTAAATGTCTGATTTTTAAACATGATATTAAATAAGTGAGTATTAAGCCGGCTAGACTCACTCCATACAATTAAAGTAGTTATTGTTAGCAGCAATCGTAATGGCTTTCGAACCAGCAATCAAAAGCAAAGAGCCTAAAATAGCGATGACTTATCATAACGTTCTGTTGTCAACACCAAGTTGAACTGATTTAACACTACCTTATTCTTGATCTTCTATTACTAAATACAAATCGCTGATACTTGTTAATTTAACTATCTATATGATAGGGATTAATTAAAATTAGCAATGAATTACAGAATGTTATTTTTGTATAGATTTGTGTATAGGAATACTAAGTAAAATCACAATAATTTTGAACATATTTAATTAGTAACATCCATCATTTATTGTGTTTAACAATTAGCCTACAAAACGAAACATACACAATAACGTGTTGCATTCGAACGAGAAATACATTAAGGGGTAAAATTGATGTATAGACCAACTTACGTTAACAGAACTATTTTAAGCTGACATTGAAACAGCAGACATTAGACAGTGAAACATTGCAAATCGTAACGTGTACGTTTAATTATGTGAAACAGAAACAGAAATTCAACATACACAAAACAATGAACAGTTAGTCAACGCTTTAAAACAAAATATAACAGATTTATTTTCCAATTTTATTCACATTGTGTTATCTAAAACGTATTATGTACGAATTTGTAAACATAAATATTATACAGCAATTGTTACATAACGAATCAATATTACCTACATATCGTCACAGCAACATAATCACTTTGTACCAAAAGATACCAGGTTCTAATTTTAACATAAATTACTTACACAATGAAATTTTAAAAAATACTCAAAAATTATAGATAAAAATTTTCGCTCAGCGAAAATAATTGCATTCTCACTATTTTGTACAATATTGAACTCGAAACGTACACTCGAATTAATTTGATTCGAAACCAACAATTTCTCGATAAGCGACAACTTTATAAAAAAACACTGTGAAGTGTTGCAAACAGAAAAAATAACAAATTTTATTACCCACTTCATTAATCTATTTATTTTGGCATATCAAATAGCAGGTAAATATTTCGTTAAAAGTCGTCCGAAAATTGCATTTACAACTCTATTTCCCCACGTAACCAAGAATATGCTTCGTCGTGAACTTTCCAAATTCAGCAAACAAACCGTCGCCGTCAATTAGCTAACTTCACATGATTATTGTCACTTGGTTTTACAAGTTTCACACTAATGTTCATTTTGCTAATAGTGTAACATTCGTATAACACTAGAAATGTGTTAGAAATGTACAAGTTATTTTACATGTAGATCGTAAGAGAAAATTTCAATCTTAATTTTTTTATTACTGTAACATTTTTTTCACTCCACGCATAACCGCCTATCGAACACCCGAGCTACGTTACAAATCGACGGCGTGCACATTCCATAAATTCAATTCTAGTCGCGGTACATGCTCTACAATGTCTTTATTACCGTATTTCTTGTATACATTTAATACCTAATATTAATAACTGTAGAATGTATTATATAAATACACAACGTGTATCATTTTAATGCTGTATTGACTAGACTTTGATTTTTACAAAAAAAAATCCCGTATTAAAATGTTTCTCCTGCCAGGATCGTGTATACAGATAGAACGCCTTAAAACAATAAACAATAAAAAGCATTTACGTCTTAAACATAATAAATACATGAGAAGTGATTTTTTTTAAACAATGTTCTATTCGCTCTGAAAAGGAACGTTAAAAAAATTACACTTAAAACACACGAGCAACAGTATAATATATTAATATTTTTACAATAATTATATTGTACAACCTTCGGTTCCATGTAGGAGATTGATTTTCTATATTTCCTATAAATCAAACCGGTTCAATACAAAAGATAGAGCGATAAAACAAATTAATACATAATATATACACATACATAAAACAGTCGGTGCGTTTGTTTGTCCTGTGATAGAGTTTACAACAATATAAAGGCCACCAACACTCATATAGAGAACATTATGCTTTAATGAACTCCCCGAAACACCTACAATACAACACATACGCGAATTTAGTTCACTCACGAAATGACATCTAAGCACTACATGAAAGAACACTTCAAATACCTACGTATATATAGTCCAGTACGTTAATTATACGTTGTTTTTTAGAATAAGAGACCTTTACTGAAAAAGAGTATCTGGCTACGTGACATCATCGCCAATACATATGTCCATCTCACTTCAGACATACTCTTTATATTTGCCAATTCCTTAACGAGGTGGACATTAATAACCTCAATTTTTCATTAAATTAAAGAATAAAATAGATTTTTTAACTAGTTTGAATATGTCATAAGTGCAGTCAAAGGACCAATCTAAGTGATTTGTGTAACATTTTAATTTTTAATCGCATTCATAATGATTCTGTGACACTGTACAAAAATTTTTGTTTACACGGATAGAAGTTCAAGATAATTATTAATACTTAATACATTCAATGCATGTTGTATTATGGGCTATATTTGTATGTGACAATTCTTGATATCAATGTATCATCTGTAAAACTCTTCCAAGGCGTATATATTATGATAGTATTATAATATACATATATTGGCGTAGATAACTGTAGTGTATATTAATTGTGTTGTTATGTATAAACAATTTAAAATGTAAAAAATGGACATACATTGAACACTTATTGAATCGTCCCAACCATGTGTTCTCATGTAGATGCAAGACAACTGGCCACATAGAGACAAGATAGATGTGCAGAGAGACTTACAAACACATCAGTATGGTAAATACATTGTATTGGGCAGGGCTTAGATGTTCTTGGGCACTGGCTGGATAGGCCTGACGTTGAACTTCTCCTCGGGCTTCCAGTCCCACACTACCGGCATCGAGCTTTCGTAGTAGTAGTTATACATTTGATTTTCCACGTGCTTCCCCAAGTCCTTTGGCTCCGGATACACTGAAGCGAGACCTGGCAACAATATATGTAATATTTTATTAATAAGAATATACACCTACCACATGCTCTATCGATCATCCAGGGTTGACCAGGCGAGAATGCCATTAGACATTTAATAAGCCCTCAATTTAAGGTGTACAGCAAGTGTAAGTGTTACAGAATAAATGTTATATAACAACATATCGCATGTAGAAAGGATCAGTTATCTTTGTCATTAAAAACTATTGTAATATAAGTAACATTAGATATAGTTTAAAAATTCTTTGTACATTTTAAAAATTATAATTGAACTTTATACAACTGTTTTATATTACCATTCTTTAATTCACATATTAAAGATTTTCTACAACTATCGTCCAAAACTATAAATATACATAACAAATAATTTCCAGTAACACCCACAAACTTGTACAATTTAAATACATTAATACCTGTTCAAATCGAATCGCACCTGAGGCGATGTTAACAGCTATTAACAAAATACATAACAACGACTTACCTTCGTCGTAGGCCATCTTGGCGACCTCTATGGCAATGGCGAGCGAGACCTCTTTAACTTCAGCCAGCGAGGGATAGATGCGACCGATCGCCAGGTCGGATTCGCTCACGTAGTTCGCCAGGGTCTGGGGAGTGATTGAAACAATAACACTTAACATCACGCTTGTAATCCCTGGAGAGGTAGGCAGAGGAACGTAGTGCGCTCCCACGTGTCATCAGTAACGTTCAGGACAACCCACTATCCAGACTCCCAGCCACTACTAGAAATGTCAACTAGAAAATCTAAGTTAGAAAAATCCTATAGTACCCAACTTGAGATTTGAAACCAGGACCGCTCGGTGAACAGTCACGCTTGCAACCAATCAACCAACAAGGCAAACAATATCGATATACCAATCTACTTTAACATACTCTAAAAGAAATCCTACTTCTGTCGCGGTAGTCTTTACCTGAACAGTATTCAAGGTAATTTTCGTACAGATTTTTGCACATTCAAACAGTTAATGTCATAATTATACTTCGCAACAAGTGAAAGGCATTTTGAAAACATTTATATTTCAAACTGTGAAAATTACCCCCCTTTGCTAAACATTAAAATCAAATGAATCTATTTAAAATACATATGTGTGTCTGTTTACAACAAACACAGCACGACGACAACTTAAGCATCAATTCAGTACCAACATACTATATTGTCGTGTTTACAAAATACAATTATTTTGTTATTTTTGGAACACGGTAAATATCTATAATATTATACAAGAGTTGTAAACATAATACACATCTTTTGCCAACTTTTCCCAAAGTTTGGCAAAATTTTATAGAGACATCGCCAAAATATAAATTCAAAATGCTAAATAGAATTTATGAGGTATACAAAATGAAGATTAATTGAACGATGTTAGCAACTTTTTGAATTTTAAATTCCTACATTCAGTTTTCATACCATTTTTTTAAATAAACTGCCTAAAAGAATCTTAATGACCATACATTTACATTACAACGACATCCTGTGTAAAAGAGACAATACATATTTTAAGTCTATAACTCAAACTTAACTTGATTGTTAACTCACCCTGGCGGCGGTCAAGAACATAGTCTCGGGGATGTGGTGGGTGGCGGTGGCGATGACCCCGAGAGCCACGCCGGGGAAGATGTAGGAGTTGTTGCCCTGCCCGGGGTGGAACTCCTTGCCGCCGTACTGCACCGGGGGGAACGGAGACCCGGAGGCGAAGATGCATCGACCCTGAATTGTTTATTAAAAACAAATAGATAAATTACAATCATACAAACATATACCTAAAATGTCAAAGCCATTACATGTCACATAACATAATAAATAGTTCAAGACTAATGCACTAAATATATCAAAAGTACCGTAAAAATTCAGTTATTTATAAGTTACTTTAAAACAATTTAGGTTTTTAATAAGTCTTCCGCGCAACACTATATTTCTTCTGATTCGAACTTCTTCGCTAGGTACACTCGTAATAATAATATCACATGTTGCAAAAAAGGGCTGTACTGTAAGTCTCGAAAGAGTACACAAAGTGCAAGTACGATACCATATGTAAAGTGAGACATAACAATAAGCACGTAACGTACGTCGGTATTGTCGTAAGCTGCCTGCGCGGTGCACTCGGCCTTGGATGTGGGGTTGGACAGCGCGAATATAACGGGTCGCTCGATGTTCTTCGCCATCTGCTTCAGCACGTTCGGCGTGAACGCGCCGCCGACCGTCGAGCAACCTGACACGTATACACAGAGTTGTTATACATAAAGTGTGTCCATGTAGACCTGACACGTACACACAGAGTTGTTTACATAAAGTAGGTCCATGTACACCTGACACATACACATAGAGTTATTATACATAAAGTGTGTCCATGTAC
>DWEJ01003450.1:0-10425 GCA_018245835.1 Mysoria sejanus stolli | reverse complement strand
TGTTCGACCCGGGAATCGAACCCAGGACCTCCCGATCTGCAGTCGCACTTGCAACCACACGACCAACGAGGCAATCTTTAAGTATTAATTATTATTCAATTATTTGTTTTCATTATGATTATCTCGTTTCTAAATACCAAAATTGAAAAAGTTAAAAATTATTTGTTATATTCGCTTGTCAATTCTACCTAAATTATTTATTTGAAACACCAAAATAACTCAACTCGAAGTTAAAGTAAATATCAACATGATTCCAATCGATCTGTGTTAAGTTACGACGAGATGAACTGATTTTGTGAGACTTATTGAAGTTATGTAACGAAAAATACGAGGTACTAAAATTTATGTGGAAGTTCTTCACAATCGAGTCGATTACCAAATTGTTTAAAGATGTCCTGACTAACGCCAAATGCAATATCGTGCACCAAACTGCATAATCCCTCAGTAACTATTGCCGGAGCCGTCGCTAATTGGGCGCCCGACACCACCCACTCTCCTTCGCCAAATTCACTTAATTATGCTGTCTCTTGTCAACACCAGTCCAGCTCTCTATGTCGCCGATCGTTGGTGGAAATTAAAATGCCATTTAAGTAACATTTATTTCATTGTTAATGAAAACGCACTAACTACTCTTTTACCCTCATAGACGAAGAACGGAAGTGAAGAAAAAGTATTGACATTGTTTTATATTTTAGGACAACTCAGGGCTATCAGATACCAAACTAACGACAGTCTACTATGGAACTTATAAACTGTATTGTATAAACATATAGTTTTCTTCGGCGAAGCGATAGCTGATCGTGAGTGACCAGCCATCGTGGTAAAAGGATTACGCCGGAAAAAGGGTGCGCCGGGCAGTGTATGTTCTTAATTAGACATAATCGCCGCTCGGGGAGGCTCCTTTAATGCACCCCATATAATCATATGCTTGTATACTTGGATAATTTTACATAAAAAACAAACAAACTATACTTGAGCTTATCAAAATAATTTCGACTAGTTTAGCAAGGTGAACTTCCGAACCAAAAGGGCAGTAAGATTTTATTTGACAAATATTGCCGTGGAAATAGATGAAAACTGCTTAATAATGTGACAGAAACGCATTCGCCATGTCATCAAAGATTAACTCTTGATGATTTAATTAAAATGATTCATACACACTTGATATTTTTCGCCCTTTGATGACGATGAGAAGATGAAAATTTATAACTCAATAAAACTTAAATAAGATTGTAGCTGAAGCTTTGGTGTTCTCGTTATACATCCACGAGCGGTGGAAAAATAATGTAGCAGCCAAGAAATGAATTTTATTAATTTAGCAAACGCATAATTTTTTAACATACTTTTCCGTACCTTAATTTTGTACTAGTGTGTTTAAGAGACCTGGAGATGCGATATAATTTTAATAGCACTTCGTCTTAAACAAGGTGTCATGTGTTGTGTTAATTATGGGTGTAACCTTTGAAATGCAAGAACTTGTAAAAATCTACCACCAAACCATTAGCGGTGATCCACCCGGCTCATTAGCAGCGCCGTCGGTTAATTTTTAAATCAAATCATTTTTAATATAATAAATTGTTTTTAAACCGCAATGCTTTATTTTAGGGTTGAAATTTGAATGTAGCTTTTCATACGTTTCAGCAAGAATTTGTCACAAAAACGATCGTTCATGATTACCGAACTTTCAAGGTGGTAGAACTTGACATTCTTTGCGTGCTCATGATTAATAAATAATGAACAGATCAGACAAGCCGCTTTTGAAAGAGTTTGTTATTCTTTTATTATGAGGTTGGACCTTTAGCCGGACTGATCTAAGATAATGAATCTAAAACGCCTAAATAATAAAAAAAAAATCTCTGTCATGTTATGCAAAAAATATAGTCTCCAAATGATTTTGATAAAAATCAGATCAAGTATTCCTTTACGCGTATTGCCATGTATCTATATTTTAGAATCATGTACAGTATTATACATACTTCTACTATTCTGAAGTATTCTCGAAAAAATTAAGCTTTTAGAAGACAGCACGAGAAGCACCTAATATCAAGTTGTGTTGTGTCACAACAGTACTTGTGATATACATATGTAGGTACCTAAGACAACACACTCTTTGGTTGGTACCATTTAAAGGATCAAGAATCAAGAAATTTTGAATTTCACACAATTTACATTATCTATTTTTAAATAACGAACACCAATTGGGCCACTAAATAAATGAACATACTTAAAACTGTGTTAACGTGGGGCCAAAGATTTACATAAAGTTAGTGACGCGATGTTAAAACATACAAATAATTTAAACGCTTCCTATATATAAATATTACTCCAAAAATATTTCCAATTTAATATAAATAAAGGCTGCAGTGTGTATATCATACCTAAAATAATACTTTTGAAGTTAACAAGTTGGGTGTAGACACAATCAACATTCCTAAGCAATAATTTTTCAAAGCAGCGACTGCGGTGGGCAAGACAGCCATTTGTCGCACTAACCATGCATGCGTGCATGCGTAGAATATTAATAATTTTAAATAGCTACAAGTTCTTCCGTTGTCTTATAGCATTGCCTGTGAACGACAGATGCGTGGAGGTAAATATTTTTTGTGCTCGTAATAAGCCCTGAAGATTGACGTGGAAAAGTTGCGTGGCTTAGGTCCTATTAATCTTTATAGGAAATAATTTATTATATTGACTGGCCCGTTGGTGTAGAGGTTAGTGAACCTGACCGTTGCGCCGGGGGTTGTGGGTTCGATTCCCACCCAGAATAAATGTTTGTGTAATGAGCAAAAGTATTTGTTCTGTCTGGGTGTAAAAGAAATATACCTATATAAGTATATATTTATATGTATATATGTAGTGTATCGGCCGTCTGGTTACCATAACACAAGCTCTCTTGACGCTTAATTTGTGATCAGATGGCCGTGTGTGGAGATGTCATAAGATATTTATTTATTTATTTATTGGATTGCGTTCAAAATATAAGTACCCTTAAACAAACATAAATATACGAATATAATATTTTGAAAAAATCATTGTAATGACAAAACAGTTTGGCCCATAAACATTTTCCAAGATGTGACTGACTACGCCCTGAACATCTTTAGATATAACAACGTCATAATTATTTTTACATACATGTCTAAAACCATTCTTGTCTAAAAATTCCAATGTGCATCCGAGTCACGTATAATAGCAACACCAGGGTAATAACCCTCAAACTCTGAACCTCTAAACGCCAAAAACAGGTTACCGAAGCATTTGAAGCATCGAAAGAACGCGTTCATCAATCTCTAACATAATGCTTGGAGAAAGAATTCAATTATGATACCAATTAGCACCTCAACGCAGATGTAGGAGCGGCGCGGGAGGTCCAACTTCAAAGGACAAGGCGACAAATTACACGAAAATATCAACACGTGACGCATCGCCCATCAATTTGTGCAACTTCAAACGAAGTTTGTGCCACTTCGCGTTTCAGAACACCCCCGGTGTTCTGAAACGCGAAGTATGTTATACAGGTTTATATGAAGGGATGAATAACAGAACAACTTGTTGCTGTCTGAAAAACAGTGCCACTCGTCGATATCGTATTTTCGTAAAAATGGAGTTCGTAGAGAGTGTTATCGTAAAATATGCCAAAGCTCACGAACATCGACTTCACCATAATGTGAACATCGAGGCTATCCAGCTCCTTGATAACACAGACCTAGTGAGAAGACTGAAGTGGACAAATCCTTTTGAGTTAGTGTAGTGTTAAATAAAAATACAATAAGTGACATATTGACTAAAATCACGTGAACTAAGTAACTTCCCCTTAAGAGACTAAGCCAGTGGACATTTTCTTATATTAGAAGTTTAGGTTAAAATAAAATTACTTATTAGGCTTTTGTTTAAGCTAGATTGTAATAACATTGAGGAACTATCGTATTTAGGTCTTTGAAATAATAATAAAAAAAACTCGGATTTTAGTACAGGCCAAATAAAATCTGAATCGTCCCTTTTTGCTCACGTCTATTTGTCTTCCTTTATGTATTTTTTGGCCAATAAAGTTTACTCTATTATTATTATCCTTTCTCGGGATATAATTAACACCCTTTATTATGAACAAGTTTTTATTATTTGTAAATCCGTATCAACACGGAGTAACAATACATCACCGATCCAGTGCCGGGATACAGGGTGTCGTTAGAAACGAATAAAGTCGATGCTGGCAGATCGCGGTCCGGCGCGGTCTCCGCAGGCACAGTTAAATCCTTGTATGGGCAGCAACGTACAAACTGAGTTCTACGATTTGCAAACAGCGTATCCAGTGCGGATAATGGACATAACGCCTCAGGGGCGGGCTATGTCCAGCTGTGAACTGTAATAGGCTGATGATAGTGATGATTAATTTCCAATGTCTTAGCGTGATTATGACCTAAAGAAAAGTTTAAGAAAAGATGATATTCAATACTGAACTTGAAATTTATATTAGGCCATTAATGATTGAACCTTTAATGACATACATATATACTATTATACGACAGAAATATATTATATCACATCAGTAAATAAAATACAGAGTTTCCCGTGCTACCACTCAATTTTTATGTTAGCGCAAAGGTATCTTCAAATCCAAACAGAACTGAAATGTGACGTTGGGAGCAGATATGTTACTTTAAGATACATATAGTTTTAGTTAAAACATTTGTTCATTTGATTTGAACCCTGGACCCTTAGACTGGCAGGCTGAATTCTCAACCAGCAAGATATTTTGACATGTATTTTCAGAGCTGGTCATGTACTTGAACCTCACTTGTGGCTAGTTTTCTGATGAATTTTTTTCTCAAGACCAGCTACCACATTACGCAAAACTTTATCGCCGCCGAGTGGATGGGGTTTAGCAAAAAAGCGGCTCGACGTTTAGTTAAAACCCCAATTAACTGTCTCCGATAGGGATAAACACCGAAATTGGGCGATCTGTTGGCGCCATGTTTTGCCTCAAATAGCTATCGCTAAAAAATACGAAGCCACCCACGCAAGCGCCCATTGGTAAAAAGCTGGAACAATAAAGAAAAATTTGTGTTCCGTAGAGATTCATTTAACATATACTTCAATATCTATCTTATACATAAAGCATCAAACTTTGTACACCTTTTTAAGTAAAGTGCGCAGACGGAAGAATACGATACTTGGCACAGTTAAAGTTGACAAATCTGTTACAATAGTTGCTCAAATCTGTATTTTCTTTTGTTCAATCACACAACAAAATAACAAAACAAATGTATTTTAAAACAGTCGTTCTTTTTTGCGCACAATTGGTACTGGGTTGTTTTAGTACTTAGGGGTGAAGTTTTATAACGATCTATTTTTTTTATCTGGAAAGTCTAAATCTAAAATGAATTGAATTGAATTATGTAACTTCAAACCGACGAAATATCATAATAATTTTCAACTATCTGCCTTGCAGGTGTAATTTCCGGAATTGCGTTCTCAGCTGATCGCCACACAGCAAATTGAATATTCCTGCCAAATTTCAAACCAGTCGGACGTATAGCTCTTGAGTTGCAGTTATCGTCTATTTAAGGGCGGGTATCACTTTTATTCACACATAAATAAATGCATTTTCCATGTGCCAGCGCATCATCGCGGAGATGACCCTAACCTAGTACGATTTTAATAGTACAAAACTATCTAAATATAACAGTCAGTGCTGCGCTGGCGGTATAACGAGACCTGCCTATGCACAGCTACATGCTCTGGCCGTCTATGAGCAGTAGTGAAAACGGTGCGAGAATCTTTACTCTGCATTCCCCAATAAGCACGCCCAGCGTAGGGCTTATAGGCATAACCACTCAGGGAAGACCTGTGTTCAGCAGCGGTCAACTACTGGGGTGCATGAAAGGAGCCTGCTCGAGCGGCGGCCATGTCTGATTAACTACGAACATACGAGTATATAGCCCGGGACACCCTGGATATTGCGACTAAACCTTTCAGCGCGATGGCTGATCACTCACGACCAGCCGTCGACACCAAGAAGAACAAGAACTATGGACTGAAGGTGATGATGGTGATGATTTATATTAACATAATATTAGTATATAGAAATAATATCCTAACCATGTTATTTCTATTTTATTGGTGGAAAAAGTGGCAATGGTGGCAGAGATGGTGGTTTATAGGGGTAATAGTGGTAGTGGTGGTGGTGATGATGATAGTGACGGAAGTTTGTAAACACACGTTTTTTTTGTCACCTGAATTTTTATTTCAATAAATGTTGAAAAAAACCGAGTTTTTTTGCTTATAAAAAAGATACAAGTGAAAACCACCACTAAAGAAAAGTTCACTCCAAAAATATATTCTTTGTTACTCAAAAACATATCTACATTTATTATCTTGTTTTATATTTAAGTGTCTTATAATTCATTTAAAAAAGGTAAATGAACTATGTATTTTAGTAGCGTCTCTGAAAATAAATAAATAAATGGAAATAAATAAATAGAACCGTTGTAACATTTTAATTTAAGATTTAAATGAATTATGGTCGAATTTCGACCACTGGTTGACAACTAGTATATATGAATATTCAAGTATCAGTATTCAATTAAAAACTGTAATACCTAGTACCTACATAAAAATTTAATCTATGACACTACCATACACCCGTTTACTAGGGCCACATGAAGTAGGTAATAAAGGAAACAAACATATCATGATAGTTCACTAAACCTGGAGCAAAGTTACACTTACGTAATCTGGTTTTTGATATTCATCTACGGATCCCAATTCCTACTCAAGTGCCGTTTAAAAATCTGCCCCGAACACTTAGCGAAATACCCACATAGAATGACCTTATCAACAAACGGGCCGCCGCAGTGGGTGGCATCAGCGCCATCTAACGATAAATCATGCGATAATTGCGTAGATAGAGAGATCACAGGGCCCAATTCGAAAAAAGAAACGTCCAAGACACATGTTGACCTGTCAACGACATTTTTTCTCGACAAAATTGTTTGGCTTTGACATCTTGTTGTCGACTTCTCGAGGTTGTTGGCAATATTTTCACATTTAACTTGTGTACTAAATCACGCCCTGATTTAAGGGATGATGTCCTTGACATTCACAAGTTCCATTTGAAATGGCAATTTTTTTGTCGCACTTTTAATCTAATTTTGGTTTTTTTTTCCGACAGATATAGTTATGAAAAGATTATTTTATCTAACTTCGGACTTTCTTCCTACAATGATCTTACTTGATGGTACCAAAACTGCTATCTAGTATTTAGTACGTTCTTAACTAGGATTCTTCTAGGATTTGTGCTTGTACTTGCATAGGTACATAAGTATAGCCGCCTATATAAATACTATCACGCCTATGAACTTGCTTTGGGTCAGAGAAAGATAAGCGTTTAAAATTGCTACGGTCATGTAAAATTTTCGCTTCTTCTATGTTCATCAACATGATCAAACATGCTCGTCTATTAAAGAAATGTTTAACCTAGCATCGGGACGTCACCGATTTCATTGAAGTGCGGTCCTGAAAATGCAATGTTATGCAAAAAGTGTAATAATGAAAGTGCATGTAAGCATTGTAATTTACAAGGCTCAGTCAGTATCCAAATTTATTTGATTTTAAAGCCCTTTACGATCATTAATACGTTATCGAATATATTAATTAATTATAGCAACATATGCAAGGGGAGGTCATAACCAATTATCTTCAGTCTATAGCCTTCAACTTATTTAAATTACACCTAAACCTGTTAAATATAAAATTCAAGACTGAACTACAAAATTCAGAACGCTGTTTTAAAAAAGACAGTGTGTGCAAATTAAAAGTTTAAGATGTTTTAACAAAGGTCCCCAAACGTCACTGTTGTCCAAATGCAGCTAATGTTATCTTTAACTTATTTACATATAATTAATCATAAACAATAAGGTCTTAAAATACTTTATCTCAACTATTGTGTTATAAACTAACTCGTGTTTAATTCAAAACAGATGAAAATCTCGATCGAATTGAAAAATCTCGTGTTCCCACAAATTGCTGTTAGTCGTTTAATTCAAATGTTTGTGAGAACAAAGTGATTTGGATTTTATAGAGTACGGTATAGAATTTAAATTAGCTTGAACGGGTATTTGTGAAAATGCCGCAAGGTGTAGGGTACAATCACTAATATTTACAGATAATATTGATACAACTATCCGGAGCTTAGCTGTGTACAGGGAGGACAGTACAGCTGCTTACATCCGTGTCAATTGGATATTTTGGATTTCTGAACTATTGAGCTACTTTGGCTGACGGACTAAAATATAAATGATTTACATTATATTATGTATAATATGCGGAAGCCTGTTGGACTAAATTCAGTACTGTAACAGACTTTTTAATCGATCTTCTGTTCTGGTCCAGTTAACGAAACGAACTGCTTAATCGGAGGTTGTGGGTTCGATTCCCATCCAAGGAAAGTATTAAAGTAATGAGTATGACTATTCTTTAGTATAATGTAAAATTATCTACTTGAATGTTTATTTAGATGTGTAATTAGGTACATATATATTCAGGTCTATCAGGTGTCTAGTCAGCATACATTCTGTCTAGTTTGGGATTTAACATTTGTGTATGAAATAGTCCGAAGATATTTTTATTCACTATTCAATACAGTGATAAGCAGTAACGAACCGTAACGAGTGATGCACAGGCATAAATCGTAATTTATAGTTTAATATAAACAGATCACGATTTTGTTTGATTTAATTTTGTTGCATCTACAATTAATAATTTCGCCATTGGTCGCCGAGCTGGGAATATTGGCTGGCGGTGTTAACGCCGAAAGAAAGTGTTATTTCAGCGCGTACACTGTTGTGTCTGCCCTCCGCCGCGACGTGGAGCGGTCCATCAAAGGGCCTGTCGCTGTGAAGTGAGCTGTTACAGCTAACGTGCATGCGCACCTCAAATGTTCATGACCAAAGCAAAATTAACTGTGTACATCAACATGAATATTTAAATCTTTTAAAACGTAACTTCACGCCTGTAATCCCCGAAGAGGTAGGCAGAAGAATACACAGCACTCCCAAGTTTTAAAAGTTACGTTTACGTCTTACTATGCAATAGGTGGTGAGCCTATTGCCATGCATCAGACACATATCCAAACTCCGCACCACTACTATAAAATCTAAATTAGAAAATTTTGTGATGTTCGACCCGGGAATTGAACCCGGGACCTCCCGATTGACAGTCGCACTTGCAACCAACACGACCAACCACTTTTCAATTTATGTTAGTTCACTATTTAAGTAATGGATATTTGCATCATAATTATGTACCTACATTTTATTTCATTACTTATTACATCGAACAATGTACAACTCTGCCTTTATAGTACTTATGTACAATATGTTGGACACAGATATCTCGTAACGAGACAAGTGACACGGTGAATGGTTTTTATTAAATGTTGAATTTCTAATTTCACTTGACTGGCTCGTTGGTCTTACAGTGGCGAGCGTGAATGCCTATCGAGAGGTTTTTAATTCAGATTCCGGGTCAGGTAGTGTTTATATAGATTTTTTCACGAACATTTCTAGTTAAAGTTACTAATTGTGGCTCGGTGTATAACAATAGGCTCACGCTCTATTACACTCGGCTGCTCACCTCTTCGCGGTTTACAGGCGTGTTGTTATTTTTAGTTAAACTATTAACTTGAATAATTCATAATTTCTTTATTACGCACAGATTGAAAATTTGAGATGCGCTGACTCGACGACCTTGCCCCTAATGCACGTCGAGTATCCGCATTGCCAGACTGTTTATATTGCGAGTTTGTTTTATTAAAACTTCGCTTTGTTTAATTTACCCGCGATGCTGCACACACTTACTTATATTACATTTAAATTATTTGATCAGCATTTCCCACTGGAAAGTGTAATAGTATACCCTAGGCTCCAGAGTCTGGCTGCGATGATGGAAAAACAGTTGCGTCCGAAACGAACGGTTGCAAAAAACGGTAGCATGGATCACGAATGCCTCGAAAATTTCTTCATACTTGCTTTGAAAAAATATCTAGAAATACCTTTTCTTTCATAAATATCTTTATATCTACCAGAAGTATTTTTTCATAAATCTTATGTATCTAAAAATTGTTTAGCATGTACAAAATGTACATACGTGCATATCACGTGGACAGAAAGACAAGTCTCAGTTTGAAAAATTAATTGCTAACAAGTTAGAACCGCATGTACATATGTATCTGCCTACCAAACCTTAAACATAACATTCCAAGCGCCAAATACAGACTACATTTCAAACAGAGGCAGGAGTAGTGTTTCATAAAGGAGTTTTGGAGTAAAGATTATTTAGGATATATTGCAAAAGTATATTGCAAACATTTTTACTGTTCGCCTGATGCTCTAACATCGAGTCATTGCCTAAAATTACAATACATAC
>DWEJ01003449.1:0-10425 GCA_018245835.1 Mysoria sejanus stolli | reverse complement strand
GGTCTCCCGGCGTGAGAGGTCGAATTTCAAACCACTAGGCTATCACTGCCACTGCGTTGGTGGACCAGGGGATCTCAATTGCCAGGAGTTTCAGTTTAGTGTTGGCCTCCGGATTCCTGGTACTCAAGGTTTGCGTTTTGGTGGCGTTAGCCGACATTTTCCATTTGGAGAGCCAGGCAGGCAGCAAATCCAGGCTCCTTTGCATCTTCTTAACTGCAAACTAGGTATTGAGCGACCAGGTGTAAATGGCCGCGTGGTCAGCGAACAATGCCAGTTTGCAGTCACTGGCAAGTCTGATATCATTCGTATAGCAGGAGTACTGCGCAGGTGAGAAGCAACTGTCCTGCGGCGCTCCAGCTAGAATGCAGTGCGATTCCGACATAGCGCCCTCCACCCTCACTTGGAAGATACGCTCCTCCAGGAAGGATTTGGTGAATTGCACCAAGTGGGCAGGGACTCCTGCGGCGGCTAACTTGTACAATAGATCAGGGTGCCACACCCTGTCGAACGCCTTCTCCATGTCCAGAAAGGCAGCCACTACTCTCTCCTTTCTGTTCATGCCGGCGGCGAAGTCATGTCCATGGTGGAGCACCCTAGCCAACTGTAAGGTGGCACTGTGCCCTGTGCGAAATCCGAACTGCTCGGGGCGAGGCTTGATATATGGTGTCAGGATCCGAAGCAGCGCGAATTCGAATACTTTGGCCATGGTATTCAAGGTATGATTAATAATCCCTTTTTCCAAAGGCAGGTAGTGGCTGTACGGATGATACCGTTGTAAAGACGCGTAAGGGAAGCTATCGCGCGCAGTAGCAGATGCTCGAGTGCCGCATTTGGGATACCATCTGCACCGGGTGCCTTCCGTGTCTTCAATCCTTGGATAATGATTTTGATGTGACCCGGTGAGGAGGCAGCAGTAATAGTGGTGGTTGCAGGATTGAGTTGGAGGTAGGATTCCAGGTAGGTTTCTACCCAGATTTGGTGATCCTGGTCCTCTGATGGACTTGGTTTAAATACCTCCTCCAGGTTTTCAGCCAGAATCTTCGCCCGATAGGAGGCCGAGTACGTCAGTACTCCGTCCGTGTTCTTAGAGGCCTTACAGCGGACTTCTTCTTGGAGACGGAGCGACAAAACTTATGCAAGGATGCCCAGTCATCACTTGCATGGTGGATCCTCTTCTCCAAATCCAGAGTATGGAAGGTGTCCAATTCAGCTTTGAGCTTCTCCGCTGTGGCTTTAAGCCTCTTTTTGATCTGAGGGCATCTCAGCCTCTGCCACAGTCTTCTCAGCTTCCTCTTATAATAATATATTATAATAATATCAATCTTTATTCACGGTTTACAATAAAGTACAATAAAAACAGAGGCAATAATATAGAAAAACTTATACTAGTGAAATATAGAAATAAAAGATAATAAATAATAACAAAACCAAAACAAAGACAAGAAATAAAAAAGAAAATTAATAATAATAAAAAATAAAAATAAAATTAATAAAAAGATATGTGTGCTGCAACGTAAACCGCGAAATGGACCGAACTCCGCTAACGCCGCGGCGACTGGCGCGTACGACACTGATTTTCAGTCCGGCCCCTGATGTGTGTTAATTCGGACGTCTGTGCACGTGTGAACACGCCCAAGATCTATTACTAAGTACTATTATCAAAAATATAAAAGTATAGTAATGCGTTTAAAAAATATTTTTGCTTGTTTAAATTAGCAACAAAATATAATTTCAAAATATATTATAGAAGTTACATGCTAGTCTACTTAAATATGTAATTTATCATTATAATTTCACTTTTCGTTGTACGTCTAAGTAATTTTTTTTGATAATATCATTCTTTTCATACTCAAACATTAACTATTAAACGAAAATTACTGTCTCGTAGGTTGTTTTGGTTGCAAGTGCGGCTGCCGATCGGGAAGTTCTGGATTCAAATCCGGGGTCGGGAACTAATGAATTTTTTAACTTTGTTTCTCCAGCAGTAGCTCGGAGTCTGGGTATGTGCCCAGTGCATGGCAATAGGCTCACCACTTATTCCATAGTGGGACGTAAACGTAATTAATAAAACGTGGGAGTGTACTACACTCCCTGACCCAGGCATCGAACTCAGGACCTCACCATCAATCGCGTTTGCAAACAACACGACCAACAAGGCAAAGTAAAAATGTTTATATGTAGTTTAATAACCGTTCGGTCACCATAGCGTAAGCTGGCTAGTGAGGCAGAACACGTATTATCCAAGCCACTGACTATTATAGTTATTATTATTGCTTTCATTATTTCAATAGACTGTAACGACAGTTAAACGGGTAACATCGTTACAGCAGTCTAGTTAACGTAATTGATTAAATCGTCAATTGGTAACACTGGACAAGCGCGGCGCCGGCCCGGGCAGCGCGGGAACGTTGTTGACATTGACAGTTCGTCACGCCCGAGACACTGGTGATGGCTTTTTTTTTCAATCAAAATATAACGGTAAATTTTTCAGTAGCCATCTATATATTTTTTACCTAGCAACATCACGCCTTTAATCTCCGAACAGGTGGACAGACATGTGTAATACAGTCCCAAGTTCCACTAGTTACATTTGCTGCCCACCATGTTAGTAAGCCAACTGTCATGTACCGGACACAAATCTTTTGTTTGCTAGAAATTTCTTATGAAATTGTAAACACTAATCTGTATGCTAGTTGATATGAATTTGTATATGTGTGCGGGTATAAAAAGTGATGTATGTAGAAGAAGCACATCACGAACCTGCAGCAGCTCAGGCGGTGCGAGTGCGGGGCAGTGCTCCGCGATCGCTAACCCTAACCCTCAGCGTGGGGATCATAGATACAACCCCTTAAGAAAGTGGGCTCATCAGGCTGATGATAACTATCACTCGGTGCTCTACAACGCCGTAAGCGATAAGACCAGGAGAATAGTATCTATAATAAATTTCATCGACTCTTTTATAATTTTGTGGATGTGTTTCCTTAATCATATCGATGGTAACAAACGTACTTATGTATGTATCTATTTACATATTTTTGTATAGGTACATAAAATAATATTAAGAAAACAAATTCTATCCGTTTTTAAGGTAAAGTCAAACAATGGTACAATTACCTACATATAGGTATATTTTACATCAATCCCTTAATCTAAAGTAAAGAGAAATGTTATATCGTGTAGAAATGAATAATTACTTTCAAAATTAAATGTTAAGGATGTAGTCCACAATTTAAAAAATACTAAAATAATCTTCATATTTCTCTTAAACGTTTAATTACTGGTTGGTTGTAAGTTGTAACGTCCAAACGAAACATGTCATATGATGTGTACATGTATGTATGTAGATGTACCTAATATTCAAAAAAATACAATAGTCCTATAATTCCTACAATTGAAAAAGTAATGAAATTGTTGTATCTAATATTTAAAACAGGATTTTTGTAACGGTATTTAACAATAATATATCTTTTCTCTTCAACCATTTTTTTTAATATTCGAAGCGGACTCTTGAAGAAGGTATAAATGTTTTGGTGGAAACACAATGGCGGCTTGGCGCCCCGTCGCGACCAATATCTCATATCGTAAGCTTATAAAAGAGGGAAATTGGTTGAAAATAAATAAAAAGCATTTTTTAAATTGTATTCTTATGAAAATTTCGTCCGTTGACAGCTGTTGAATTTAATTTCTACAATCTTGATATTGTATTACAAAAAAATCTCATTTACTTCTAATTAAAAGTAGTCATTGCTTAAATAAGCGGAATTTAACGGTCTATTATGTATTAGGAACATTACTCAGAAATTAGATTTAATTTAAATTGTAACGAATTGTTAAAATCAGCAGAAGTTAACGGTGTATTTTGGTCTACTTATTTTTAATCTATTGTCTTATTGGTGTTAATACGTTTTATTGATTTCAAGGTTATTACAGCGCAGGTCGCAATTATAATTAGCTACTATATATAATTAGCCTTTGTATGTTGTTTGGTTTGTAAGGAAGCAGAAAGGTTGAAATGTTTAACCTCTTTTAAAAGATTCTGACGAAATATAAGACAGAACTCGTCATAATTTCAAGTTTCTATATTCAGTATTTAAATCTTTTATAGATAAAAAAAGGATTATTTTAATTGCATAAGGGTCGCTTGAAGTGTATAAAGGATAGATATATTTGGCCTTCGGTATTCTCTAGCTACCCTGTTAAACATATCAACGTTTCTACTTCCTTACAGACTCTGGTTCCTCTAACTGGCGAGCGTGTATGACGAAATTAATTCGCGTAGAAACAATTTAGCCAAATTTGTGGCACATGTAGCTAATTATTCGCTGCCTGCCCGTACGGAAATCGGACTTGACAATTTGGGTAAATTACGCTTGTGTCAATACCAACAGATGCATGCGTTCTACATACGCCACGATCTTTATACACGCACAGCAGTGTCATAGACTTCTGAGTGTTCCATCACTCAGTAGCTGACATTTGGTCAAGTTACGTGAATATTACTCTCCCTCAGCACCATTATCTGATGACATTGGCATCGAATATTTTTTTTGTCTTTCATTTATCTACCGTTCATCCTATATCTCCAGATCATCGGAGCATTTTCCATCAGATTTTTTTTTCTAACACTTTCTTTCACAAAGAACCCCTTCCTCACCTCTGTGTTACGAACGCGGTCGGCGTGTGTCAAGTTGCATCTCCGGCGTAATGACCTCACGTCGTCCGTCGTTCTATCGTAAGGTCAATATAATTTAGTATATAAAATAAGCGCATGTGTAATTTTACCGAGCGATGAGATGTATATATTATAGTGTAATATTATGTAGGGGTTGCAGCGATGTTTGAGTTTGGGATGAATATTTTGGCAGGTAACGGTGGGCGCCCCGCCGCGCCCGAGCCGAGACCACGTTGATGTGAATTGATTTAATGTGAATCCAATGTAAAATAATAAATCACAACGGTTTTACGCTCGCTAATGATTATAATAATGTAATGATAATAATAAATTAAATAAATACGTATATATACATAACTCACAGACAAAACAAATAATATTAATTATTGAAATGTAATGTTCACGATTGTAATCATCAACAGGGAAAGGAGTATAGTACACGCCCACGTTTCACCGGTTACGTTAAATTAAATAATGATATGTAGGTAATGAATGTTACGCAATAAACGATGGCATAACTGTGATGTAAGGAATAATGAATATTTTATGTTAAAGATTGTAAAGTACACTGAGCGAGACGGAACTATTCGTATATATTTAATCGTATCACCCTAACAGCTTGGTGATATAATATTATGGACGGAATACTATAATAGACAAAAGTCTGGATGTACGGGATGCTGATCAGTCATAGAGCTGGACGAACGGAATCGTTAGTAAATAAAAAGCTAGATGCTTACAAAGCTCTGAACGGTATTATCGTAAACATCACTACATAGTTATTTCAGGATAGAATGTAACGTCAAGCCTGTAATCCCCGGAGAGGTAGGCTGCTGACTTGAAAAAAAAATGCGTATTAAATGGTTACTACCACTCGCTTCTGTTTTGTTTACTCCTTACTGTAATGATGATAATCGCTTTTCTATACTTATGTATTCATATTTCAATCGCTCCCGCTTATCGCTCCGCTCGTGGCCGTGTCCGCGCTCGCCGCTGTATCATCGCAGCACACCTTTGTGTACTAAACTGTTCTCACCGGTACACGTTCCATAATTAGTGTACCGCGTGGGGTGCGCTATAAAATGGTTTTTCTTAATAAATAAATTATTGTTATTATCACTGTTGTATTATCACGCAAGGTGCCTCATAGGGTAGCCAGCGGATACAGAGTGCTAAATATGTCTGTAAGTACGTCATCCTTCCTCTATCCTACCACCCGCCGAATGTTGAAGTTCCGTCCGCATCAGCTGGAATTGTGGCGGTCCTCTATGGTCCGGTTTGCGACCTTTCATCTGAGGCTTTCCCGGAGCGCTATGACATGGGGCTCTTCAAGAAAAGTGCAAAGAGAGCTCTCCTTCAAAGCCCACAATGCACTGGCCACTCTTCGAGTGTTGTGAATGTCTATAGGCCACGGTGACCACTTACCATCAGTTGGCCCGTCTGCCTGTTTGTCAGGCTAAACATACTTATATAAAAATTAGGCACTGGTAATATAAAAAAAATATATAATATTAGAAATATAGGTATCCCTAACCATTGAGAAAGCTCATTATTTATTCTACCCGTAACATGGTAATAATTACACACCTCTACCTACCTGTACAGGGATTATAGGCGTGATTTTATGTTATTATGAAACGAATAAATAAATTATAATAATGATTGACTGGTTGGTTCGGTGGCCCAGCTGACCGCTGAGCTGGGGGTAGTGGGCTCGATCCACGGCAGTGACAAATATTTATGCGATGAATATTACTTCTGTATATGAACGTAACTTCGCGCCTGCAATCCTTGAAGATGTAGGCAGAGGAATGTAGAACACTCCCATGTTACATCAGTTACGTTTACTTCATACTATGGTGAGCAGTAGTTCTCATTTTTAAATTGTTGAGATCTTAGTGAGGTCGATGAACGAGACGGGTTGGTGCTTTGAATAACTACCAGTCTTATTCTATAGCGTTGTTAAGGACTGTTTAATACTAGTTTTGTTAACTATTTATTATTGTTATTGTGTTTGTCTTGTAGGTCGAGCGGTTGCGAGCGTGACTGCCGATCGAGATGGTATAGCTTCGAATCACGGGTCGGGTACTTTTGGATTTTGTAACTTGAAATTTCTTGCAGTGGCTCGGAGTTTAGATATGTGCTCGGTCTTTGGTAGTAGATTCTTACTACATTCTGATCATACTTACTTACTTACTACATACTACATTGATACTACATTCCTGAGCCTACCTCGGAGATTACACACGTGTTGTTTCGTTTTTATTGTGTCGTCACGCTAGGCGCCTCAGAGGATACGCACAGAGTACCTAGAGCAGATCCCACAGGCTTGTTGAGGTGTCTGTCAATTTTCTACAGCAGCCACTTGTGACTGGTAGCTGTTGTTTTCGCTTAAATATAAATAAATGAGTAGAACAATAGATTATTTGCAGAATAACGCTGCTGTTATGGTAACCACACGGCTGATAGACTCCACATATAGGTATACGTATATTACCGTACCTATATTTTTTTATATCCACTTGTGTTGGTCGAATTCGAACACACGGGCACTGGCCAACAGTTAGATTTATAAACCGCTGAACGCGAAAACCAGTAAAAGCAATGTTGAATCGAATTAATAACCATACGTGATATCTGTCAAAACATGTCGCTCAGAACAGGTAGGTGGGCGACAATAGGATTTCAAAATGTCACGTTACAATGAAAATGTCGCCAACGAAGTCTCCAACCACCTGATAATCAATTAGCCACGAACGTACGGTCCACAGAAATATTACGTTACAAAAATCCTCCAATCCCCACAGCCAGCCAACAAAGGTGAGAAGTTCCGAGAAAACCCGCACGCAAATTAAATCCGATTCATTAGGAACAAGCGTAACATATTAGGCATTTGTGAACGTTTAAAACGTTAAACGCACGACCGCCACGGACGGCAACCATCTTATTTTAAGTCCGTAAAGTTTACATTTCGTGTAAATCAAACAAAATCGCCAGCGCGACCCGCTGCGTCGCGAATCGCGCCAAAATATTGACGTTAAGTTTGACAGCTGGCAGAAAAAGGTAAGGATTGTCTCTGCGTGTCACTTGCCATAGACAATGGCTTGTTTACAGCATTGCAAATTCGTTCATTGATGCGTCTGCTTTAATGTTTTCCCTTTTTTTTGCTGTTGTTTTCTTCATGCGCCTTTTTGTTCTATTGTCAGTTTACATTGCATTGTATTTGTGGAGCAATAAAAGAGCCATTCTACCGTTTTTTGATGTTACACGCGTCGTTTTTCGATCGGCTCGGCCTGTGTCAATTCACGCGTTAAACTTTATATCACCTGTAACAGCATCACATTACTCAGTGTTTCATGTGTTAGCCATCGCCGTTCGCTAAGCCTTGAGTTTAAAATTATTCTGTTGTTACAGTGAGTCCAGACTATGATATAAAACGTTGTTAAACGAAGTTGTTTTATTAGTGTGCATGACATATACCTATGTTGAAACATGTTGTATGATTTTATAACACTGTAAACAGAACTGAAGGACGGAAAATCAGCGATTCCAGACATGAAATGTAATATGGCATTAGGTATATTTTAACGCGCGCGGTATTTTTTGTGTTACAGTACGTAGGTACTATAAAATAATGTTGAATTAATTTGACGTGTCACATAATTGGAGTTATGTACTCTGGGCAACAATTAATTGTGAATTTATGCAAAATAACACTGGACTCAATTGATCATACCTAGTACGTACATCGGGCACATGTTTGGACACCAAGAGATTACTGCAAATTTCGAATTAATAAAAGCGAATAATACTCTGCCTGACCCGGGGACAGAGCCGAACACCTCACGCTACTAACGCTATATTCCTGGTCCCTTGCGGGTAGGCAGAGAACTGTGAAAATTGCCTCTATCCAAACAAACCTGACGGGCTTCTTGTAAAATTTATTCTTTTTATAACATACAATCATTATTTAAAACTAAGTCACTTGTATGCAGCAGCAGTTTGTAAGCATGTAATAAGGGTGCAAGTCACTTAAAACGGAAGTCGTGCGTTGGGGGTGTACCTAATAAGATTAAAGTATTTCCATGGCTGAACACAACATTCCTTTGCCTCGTTTCATGGTCTGTATCATTAGCCAGTAGCATAAATAGTTTAGATCTACAAACAATGATCGGGGCCGGCCGAGCGGAAAAAATGTTAACTTGAGTGTGAAGTAACGAGCGTTTTAGGAAAAAATATATGAATTATTCCAGGAACAGTTATATTAGAACTGCTGTTGCATGCACCACTAAGACATATACGGGTTGCCTATTTTCCATATTATATTGTCACGCCACATGCTTCACGGGGTAGGTAGAAACCACGCAGTGTACAGTAGCTACCTGTCTGTGTGACGTGCCTCTTCCACTTCCGTTGCTCTCCTCACTCGCGCTGGTGCTGAGGACTTCCGGCTTTCCCTTCGGCCAGTGTCTGACCTCGGTCATGACAGATGATGATCATAAGATCTGTCGCGTCATTACTTCATCTACCATTATTTCCACAAATCCGACCTATCGGAACATTTACGCCGCGCCATTAGGTATTTGTCCCCAAATTATCGTCATTATTAATAAACGAACAGGATAAATTGACAGATCTGTAAGTATAGATATATTAAGCACGCGATGCTCTCTGCCTGCGCTGTAAGAAACCCGACTTGAGTGTATGTAGGGTAGGGCGGGGCTAAAAGGTCCGCGGGTAAAAAGGTCCACCATCGTTACATCCGAAAATAACATTCCGTCATAACTTTGAAAACCGATGTAGGAAGGGGTTAAGGAAAGGAAACGTACCACACGGTGCCCAGTGGCACCTGGAGTACCGTTGGGGCTAGATGTGATTGCAGCTTAAAAAACTGACGAAAGTAACATTTTTTAAATGTTGTATTTTCAGTCTGAGAATTACGTTTGTAACATTACAAAGCTAGTTTTTTTTAGTAATGTAGCTTAAACTACACAATTTTAGGTAGCACAATTGTTTTTTGAATGTATAGAATATATTTTCGTGTATAATCTAAAACTCAACTCGTGACGTGTTGGGGCAAAAAGGTCCGTATCTGGACCTTTTACCCCATACGGCCAATGAATTAAATTTTGTTTTAGAATGCGGCATTACTCAATAAAAACCGATAGAGGTACGAATGCCGTTGAGTTAATGTAACGTGCAGCTGGTTTAGTTTTAAATTAAAATTAATCAATGCGTTAAGTTCCAAGTTTTACGCAAAAAAGTTGTTACCCAAAGAAAGACACATATTAAGAAAATATTATGGCAGAAAAAAGTAAAGAAAATTCGATGTCTAAACAGTAATGTTGTTTAATTTGCCGTGAGTCATATTTAGATAGCATCCCTGGGGAAGATTAGGTACAATTCTTTATTTATAAGGATTGGGTCCATGAAAAATGCGTTAACCGGCCTTATTCGTCTTTAACATATGTCTGTTAGAATTGTGATTCTGAAGAGGACTAAGTTACCTTAATTTTTTGGACTTTCTTAAAGTTCTATGTTATTTAACTGAAAATATATATGTTTAAGTGAATTCCATATAGATAATATAGTTTTGGACCAAATATCAAACTAAAGACTTATCAAGACTAAAATACGTTGTGCCATAGTTTTAAGTTCAGTAACGAATGTGATCAATAGTTAATACTTATATATCGTTTTTTCTTGACAAATGTAACCAACTGCTATTTTTTTTCATAGTAAATATAAAGTAC
>DWEJ01003448.1:0-10426 GCA_018245835.1 Mysoria sejanus stolli | reverse complement strand
CCTAGCGTGAACGCCTTACTTTTATGCATGCCTAGTACTCCGATGTGACTGTCGGACCAGTTTCACAGTAAACCTCATTGATTGAAAACTCTGTCAAGTTGGATCGATAATCACAGCAAGTACAAGCGTCGTTGACAAAAAGTTGACTTTTTAAAATAGAATTGAAGCGAATCTTCTCTTAAAAAAACGAATTTACATTCAAAAATTCATTTTAACATCAATCTTCAGCGCAGCTTAGCGATCGACAGATGACAGTAAGGTTAAACTGATTACCCGGCGATCGACAGTGTCTCGATGTCGGGGCGACTAATCGGCAAATTTATCTGTCGGACGCTAGTTCGTTAGGCGTCGGACGGTATCAAAGGATTCCCGGGATCACGACTAAAATGTTCACGAGGTGCGTTTTCGAGAAAATCGCTGGTAAATGGCGCGCACGATTATGAAGGGCCCGCATTGCTCGAGTGTCGGCCAAGTGTAACAAGCGATTGTTTTGCCGAATCAGCCGGCATTGTGACCACGATTCCCGGAAAGTGTACCGTAAGATATTCAGGTATGTTTTAAATGTTCACTATCGCTCGTGTTCACTGAAATAAAACGTACATTAAGGTTAATTCAATGAACGAGAAAACGAAGTGTGTTTAATTAAAAATCAATTTACCGAGAGCCTCCGAAACGAACGAAACGGCATACTTCGGATGTCTGCGTTCGTGGCACGCAGCAGTGTTCCCTAGCGATACGTTGAGTTCTGATAATTTAGCAAATGTTCACATTATATGTAAAAGCGTCAAGTCCATAAATAGTTAGTTGAAATAAACAAAGGTGTGTGCAAATTTTCTATAAGTACAGGTGGATTAAAAATACACAGATGCCAATTCCGTGTTACGACGTTGCAAATATGTAAACTTGGGGATTTTTAAATTTACTTACATTCTTCCATAATTGGCCATTATTATCTTCTTAATGAACAATAACAATTGACGTGCGGGACATGTGTTTCACGTGAAGCGCTATAAATAACAGTTTTTTCTTCGTTCCATTGGATGATGTGATACAAAAGAGCAATTATTGTGATTCAATCAATGAGATGTGTTAAATCAGTGCACGTTGTATTCCGGACGGATCGGAGACTTTCGTGGTTCGATATACATACATTACGCGAACAGTGGAGCGATATCGCGATATTAAGTACGTTCTAAATAGATGTGGACGGTGTATCTGTGCTAATAAATACAAAATGGATAAAAGATAAGGTTTTGCGGGTGTTTTTCAGCGGGCACGCACAATGAACGCTGGATCGCATTACACTTGCAGATAGATCCGGTCATTATCGCTTGTAATGAGCAGCTTGTGGACAAACTCAGCGCAACGCGGGGTGCCAAGTGGGAGACTGTTAGCGGATCACATATATTGTTTTACTCAATGTTAATACGTAGTCATTATTGGAAGTAAGCTATTAGTTCGACCTCAGTAACGTCACTTATTAGGAATGTCAAGTATGAAATATAAAACGAAGAAGAAAGGTGCAGACACTTAATAAATTAAGTTTTGCTAGCGTGTATAAACTTTTCTTTGCATATAACAACGTCGATCTTATGGAAATTTCTAGACCCTTAACGCGTATTCGCATTAAGTTAATAAATTTAAAAGCGTAGTTATTTATAAAGTTTCATCTCTGGTACATAGGTCAAAAGTACCCTACTTGTAACAGATGAGAACCTATTTAAGATGACTTTGCCTTCTTCAGGGATTACATGCTCTATGTAACGTAAATTAAATTATAACTAAAATAATAAAATGTATTTGCATCTTTAAATTTTGTTTTAGAATTTTTCCGCTATCGTTAGTGATTAAACCACTTCATTAGTCCGCTGGAGTGTGAAGAAGTCCGGTTTGAGTCCGGGGTAGCTTCGTGGGATAAGTATGACTTTTTTAATTAGTTATGTTTATCGGAATTATTAGCATCTTCGAGTAGAATTATGAACTGGTTGCCGTTATTTTAATAAGTGGTCTAAGATAAAGTTAAAATTTACGTACGTATCTGCATAATTTTTGTATCTTGTTACTACTAGTAGATTGTTGCAGAACAAAACAAAAAATGTGTTAAGGCTGTTCGGAGCTGCAAAAATGTATAAAGGATTAATATTATCCATTTCCTTAATTACAATCAAAATATATGCAGCATATCTTGTGGATAACATTTGATTACGACTTAGACATGACTATTAATCTTGCATTCCTGAAGAAAAAAGAAAAAACTTGAAAAATTCAAACGATTTATGGTCGTACTAGTATCGGACACCTGCGCTTGTTCAACTGGTTCGACCGAAATAGTCCTTCAGGTGTGCCATCTAAACATGTCAACTTGGTCACCGTAAATTAGAATTGTTTACACGTCCTGTGTGCTAACGGTCTCTAAAATTGTATTCGTGATCACTTATGAACAATATTCTTGTGATATTGTTATTGTATGTAAATTATAATGATACAATATCGATTTTGAGATGAAAAATAAATTTGCACATAAGTGACGTTTACAAGGATTTACATTTACAAACGACTTATTGAGAATTTTAGCGTTAACATACAATTCTACAATAAACATGCAAACCATATTAATCATGTGTAACTACTTTGATCACTAGGTAGTTAGGTAGGTTATAAAAAGTTCACTGGTAGGAAAACCATGGCATTACCTCAACGCACCTTAGTAATTCGACACGCAGATGTAATCTGTACGATGTCATGAAAAAATATCAGGAGAAGCCCGCGCCCACCATAGCGCCCTGCGATATCTGCCTCCGTCAAAATATCCTACCTTGTAGCCAGCGGGGCCCCATCCATAATGTATCGGCATCGCGAATTTCATACATAAAACATTAACGAGTAAGTTTTTATTTGATTGCGGCAAGAGAGGAGAGATCATGGCGCGTCGTTTTCGTTTTTTCGACAATTAAAAAAATCCACCAAATCCAGATTTCGCTGGGAAATCTCGAGCTGGAGACTCGTCATCGCGCACGCCCGTCACCTAAAGCTTTTTGCCATCACCGTTTCCCAGAATGAGAGGCGTTTTGATGTGAAACTGCATTTTGATGTGCCCGCAGATATCCAAAGAATTTAGCTGTTTAAAACACTTTTCAGTTGTAACAAAATTATTTTCGCTGACAAGTTATTTATATATTTAATTCTTTTTCAAACTTATAAACAAAATGTATGCCTATCTATTTGTATTAGATAAAATACCATAAATAGTTTGTATGTTGTACCGATCTTGTCAATGCGTGATTCGTGACGGTCAGTACAGCAACGACTGCCCACGCGAGCGGTCGTGCGGCATCAAGCACCGAAGGCACAGTATCGTCACGTGCGCGCCCACGAAACGCCTACCGGCTCATAGCGTTGCGAAAAAAAACCGAAATCTCGGCATAACTTCCATTCTAACCTTGAAATTTTAAGCTTCTGTTAAGTAACTAAACGCGGCTCAATTGAGAGGTTCCGTTTTCTTGAGCTCCTTTTGTTCATTGTATTCGAGGCATTTAGATCTCTCGAGTGTCATACAGTGGAATTAAATCACAAGCTTGAACTATATAAAAATGTCGTTGGGTATGAATTTATTCGAGAAAAAATCTAGATCAACCTTACAACGACGATTAAAGTGGTCATAATTGTGCATAAACGTCGCTGGAAGCTCGGTAACGAACCATTCGGATAATCTCAATAATTCGCTGGTCGCGTGTTAGTCGTTAATTAAGCTATTTGTCAGGTGGCGGGACAATTTACATTTATCCTGGAGTCCCGGGGATCCACTGTGAGGCGGCAGCATGGAAACGACGTATTATTATCCTTTTAGGGAGGGCGGCATCTCTAAGAGGCGCTTGTCTTCCACCGAACCTTTTATTGGGACCACCTGTGTTTGTTTGCTTGGACGTCTGAATTGTCCAGTAAATAAGGTTAGCGCAATATTTATTCGCTCCCCTTAATGTTATTTACTGACACTGATGTTCATTTGCATAATATGGAAATGGTGACCATTATTTAGCGCGACAAAAATGTTATAAATTGATCTAAAGTATCCGCATTAAATTCGTGTTGGCGGCTACTAGAAATTCTACCGGCGACAGCATCTTTATCCTGAAACAAAGAAACGATCATTGACATAAACCTCAGCCCGATTGCAGATACATTAACATGTAAGCAACAGGCACTGGTACATCTTGTTGGACAGAGGTATAAAAATGTCTTGTAAGCAACACAATTCATGGAAACTCGTTCTGGTCACAGACAGGCCATCAAGTTGGTTCAGCTCGCAGGTGAAATGTATTGACAACTGGTCTTCCTTGATGCATATCGGCGTGATGGTATCGTGGTTGCGGCGCTTCAGTCGGCTCCTGTTACCCTCGGACCCGTTGCATTGTGGAGATCACAGATAAAGCTTGTTTATTTAGCACTAAAATTTATTCAGCCATGAGAGGCCATTAACAAAAGAATTATTAACAGTTGGACAGGTTTACGTTCATACGCTCCGGTAATAGCATGCTGACTTATGTTCTTTTTTTGCGTGTTCCAGTAATGAATTGAATGTTAATAATATTTAATATATTCGTTTTTAATATTGCTTCGCCACTTATAAGTTTAAAACTGCGTACTTCGCATCGAGTTGCGGTACTGATACGTCCGGAGATAATTGCTAGAGGTATAGTGATCGTTAATGTTTCTCAATGAACTTCATAAATCAAGGTCATGTTAGTGCCTACAAAATGATAGTCTACGTGAACCACATTCGATATATGGTAATAGGCGAGCAGGAAACTTATGGAAGTCGGTCGGCTGACACAATAAATTAAGGGCATGGCGGGACGGCCATTCATAAAGTAATCTTGCTTGTTTATGAATGAAACTGGCAACGAGCCTATAAACGTGCAATTATCGACACCACAGCTATTGATAGTGATACCGGTCACATTAAATTTACATCTGACACTAGGTTTCATCTAGCAACTATAGATTACATGCTTAAAAGGCACAGCTCTATTGAATCAAGGATTGCCTATTGTTCCATGGATTGGGCATTGTCGGTCCTAGAATCTATTGTTGTGTTATTAGGATCTGGTCCTTTGATTCGATCTTCCTTTTGTGTTTTAAATGAAACAGCTACTTACAATTCAGCGGCTTTGTGCTGGCTTAATGAGTTTAGTTAGCTTATCGTGGACAATTTATATTCGGATGCGTGTTTATTTCTCGATATGATGATAGCAATAAAAGCGAATGTAAATAAATTTTAGCATTAACAGTGCATTGTTTGATTCTTAATGTGTATCAGCGGCTATTCGAACAATTAAATTTATTTTTGCTACTGGTGCGGTAATTGCGAATATTTTAGTAGGATCTTTATGAATTTGTTGTAGTTGTCAGGTGCCGAGTTGTTATTTTTAACGCAATTTTCAAGTAGCTGTAGTAGATAGACGTAGATAGTTCTAGCGATAAGTAATTATTGTTAAGTCGTCGTTTGTTTAATCGCTCTTGTCGCCGCTGCGCTGTAGCAGTGTCGCCCGCAGCGCGCACTTTGACTATCTGTTGAATGACCATTTCAATATCGTCGATACAGATTTTTGCTCCATAAATATGTCAAACAACATTCACTTCGTTATCATTATAGCTAATTGTTAATAGAGCCGGTTGTAATGTATAAAATCCATCGAGATACCACATCTACGAAGCATTGTGCATACTATAATTGTGTTTTCTTATAATCATAGTTCAAAACCAAATTCTGAATGTTGTACGTAGGAGTAACACTTACGGTTCAATAGCATTTGTGGTTAAATCAGTATCGATTATTTTACTAGTCACTTGTACTGGTGTACTATGTTGATTCTAACAAATAATTTTGTACTCTTGTTTTATATGTGTACAGATTTTTGATTCAACAGTAATTAACTTTTATCCGGAATACCACTCAAGCCCAGATACTGTATCATTGTTATCTTTCACACACCTTCCTACCTTCGTCTGTTCCAAATTCCCTCATATATCAAGGCGACGCAATTTACATATTGTACCGCTATTCACGGAAAGATCTTCGGACAGGTTAGTACTGAATCATTACTTTTTTTCCGTAATCAAGTTTCGAGGCGCATCTGAGTAGAACTTAAAACAAACATGTAACATATCTGTGCAAACTTAATTTTGCGCTTGGATCATCGTATTATAGTCTCTAAAGTGTTCATATATTGTTGATTTATTGTTGTTTTTGTTGTTCATATGTCGTTTTCACGTAGTTTAACCGTGATTAAGTTCGTGGCTCCCGATCTCGTAGTGAGAGATGATAAAGCGACTCCGGGCGCTTTCACTTTTCGATCATTACTGGCGACTCAATCGATTTAATGGGAGTGAGGAATCGGCGTATCCTCGCGATTTGCGAGTCGAGATTTTTAACTCAATTATTGAAAAATCTCGAGAAGTAAAAGCTCAGTAATCGTATACAGGAAATAGAAATTACTTGCGCCCTTACACCTGAACGCGTCGATGACGATATTAAACCGAACGCATCCATTGCATTGCAGAAATTTCCTTACGAATACCGATAAAGATTACGTCGTGTAGATTTTTTGTGTAAGCTTTAGTAAAGTCGTTTTTGCATCAAAGAGGATTACAGACAAAATGAGCGTCTAAACAATATTTATATAGAAAACAGGCATGTGTACTTAATGTGAATGCGGTGTTTTTTTATTTAATAAAGGCTTTATGATGCGCCATTAGCGAATGCCCGTTAGCGATAACCTAATCCAGGATCAACGTTATAACGTATACGAGGTCGTTAAATAACTTGACGCTAAGCTCGTAGGTTGCATAAAGTTCTGATAGTATAACTAACGAACTAATGCTCTTTTGCACGTGATGTCCAGATAATGACGTACCGGCTGCACATTAAGACTCAGCCGTTTACAGTTGGCGAACCGAGAACGTTAAAATGATAGCTAACGATGAATTTCGCGATGAGTATTGACGTGTTTTAACAGTGTAATTTGGGGTTGCATTAGGTCACGATGATGTAATGTCTGAAACAAAACGTTCGTTCAAAGCGCATTCATTAACATAATAGATATTAAACATTTGGCTTTGTTAACTAATTTAGTATAAAAATTGAAAGAAAATATGGAATTTAATGTTATCGTCTACCAAGTAGTTATTGCGTTCCTATAAATCAAGTAAAAAGGTGTAAGCAGATGCGTAGAGAACATATCTTTCTGACGTAGCTTTACGAATATTATTCAAAACATGTTTGAGAGTTTAAAAATATTTAATCCTGTTGACTGTGAACTGGGCGACCTTTATGTAAATGGCATAAGACCATCGTTGCCTTACAGGTATGATGACGTATAGATCTTGAGATGGCAAACAAAGCCACGTGGAGCCGTACGCTCGGGTAGACCGAAGACGGCCCGTTTAGACCTTTTACGATTAATCCAGTCGAGAGCTGGCCACAAATATGGCAACCCTGTTTCATAACCTGTTTTTGGGGTTTCCTCAGACCCTGGTGTAACATTATGCCGCGTTTGTGAGACTACACGTGCTTTATTAACCTTCGATGATATATCCTTTTTTGGCCGGCGGTCGTTATTATTATTTAGTCCTATTTATTGTGTCTCTAGATTGGAGTCTTTGAATTTATATCGTTCAAGAACAACTATATTATTGTACGAATCTTTTCTTTGTCCATTACTAATCGCTGGTATTCATTCTCATTTGCCAATTAGGTCATAGCAATGCAAACAAGGAACAGGAAATTTTTCCAGTCGTGCTGTCAAAGTATTAAGATAAGTAGTATGCATTGTTGATAGATACCTTATTAATAAATCATATAGGTTTTTTCTTCTTTTTTGTAGCGCTTATATCAACGGAAGAACTGCATTGAATAGTTTATAGCTGGAGAAATTAAGTAGTATGTACTCATACTAATGGTGTTAAATCCTAACGTGTACAATTATCAACGCATAAATAATAATGATTGGACACTTAAAGATAATCGTATTTATTACTGTTGCTATCGTATCTCTATCGTTCACTTGCTCTAAGAAAGCTTTATCTGCGTTGAGATCTCACATATATCAAAATCGACAGTCGTAATGCTGCCATCAAACCGGAGTTTCCTGAAAAGTAATAAATGTTAATGTTTGCTGTTTAGTTCAACGCCGCTGTCACAGGGAATCCGACCAATCCTGTGTGTGTGAAAATATATGAGATCGGTTACTGACCTCTCGTTGACCAAACGAACGATGGTATGCACATTTTCCTGTATATTAGATACGATAAAATTGTGTCAACACATGTCTGATCGTAAGCTTGTGAGGTAGGTTTAATAATATTGAATCGTGCCATAAACGAATTTTTTACGTTATTATTTGATGTTTTGCTTTTATCGCTTTCGTGTCAGCGCTTATAAATCGGTTTCGATGTTTTTATTTAGGCGTACCTATCGAGGTGACTACGTGTAGGTATACATGCTTCGAGGTTTTTAATATACTTACTTGTTAGTGTATGCTCCAAATGTTCTATTTTATATTCCTGATTTCTCTAGGTTCTCTATAATAACAGGGTAAATATTTTTCTTGCTATTGCATGGTCCGGAGCAATATCCTGTTTTACCTTGCTCAAGGCTTAAGTCACTTAGTCCTTCAGTTCATTATCATAGAAATTGCCGTCTGCGTGCTGCGATAATAGTTTCACACTTCCAGTAGCAGTGAAAGTTAGTCGGGACTATTGAAAGCTTCATACTACTTTGATTTGTCATCTTCAATTTGTTATATTATAATACTCCTAGACGTAAAATGTTTAAATGCATGTATTTCTTTTCCATATAATTTAAAATTGTGTGTTGTTGCTCTATGTAGTCATTTCCTTAATTTCCAATTGGAAGCATTTGTGTTTTCATTCGAAGTGCCTGTAAATCGTATTACTGCATATTGCAAAAGGATTTTATATTAAGAAATATAGTTGGCACTTTTGGAAATTTAGTTACTATTTAAAGTTTTTAAAGCATTTTCGTGATTCTGCTTTCGATGTTACGCATATATTGAACTCTTTTTGTCTTTTATAGTCTTATTGTAATAGTTTGTTTTTAGACAAATGCGTTATACGTCTAGGAATTGTTGTACCACGCGTGTGGTCATTCATCTATTGATTTAGTAATAAATCATTAGGCGTCTGTGCCAAGTTGACTTGTGATTGGCGTACAGCTTGCTTTGCAGTGTGTCACTTGGCCACAGTCGAATCTCCGCATAGGTATCTTTCAGCCGACGATGTTGCATCATGCACCATGTTTTGTGAAAATATATATCTGATCATATCTACTCATGGATAAGCAATATTGAAGTTTAATTTGGTAGGCGTCGGGTGTACCTCGTCCTGATTTATGCCTATTCCAAAGTTCTCTTAGTCGACAGACATGCTTTTGACTCCCTACAGCAAGACTGAATTAATAGACAAATGTATTGTGCACTGTATATGTGCATATAAAAGATGTTTAGAGCCACATATTCTATGCGAATGTTAATGAGTTTATTATTACATACTTCATTTGTAAAACGTTCCTTATTTGAAAGCTTAACAAGCATACTTTAAATAACCGTTATTAACGCCGATGAGCCGTAGGCCAGGCGATTTTTATTAGCCAGACACATTTCATTTTAATCGTGAATAGGACCTCCTATTGCACACGTTATTAGGTGTTATGGATCCTTGAATGTTAAGAGATAAAAATAGTACTGTAGTACATTGGGGCTTTCGCAGTCGAAGTAATTTTGAGAGGAATTTTGCTATCTTTAAATATGTGAACAGCCAGATGAAGGTAAAGTAAAAATAAAATAGATATGTATCAATAACGTCCATAAAAAGCGTTATTAATTAAATTTAAAATCTGTATTTTAATTTATTTTAAATTATTTTTTTCCTAAGTTTTTCACCTTTTCTACCTTTATTGGAGAAGTATACAATAAGTTTTTATTATGTAAAGGAAAATCGGTCGTTCATAGGATGTTCATACAATTATTCAGGAATAGGTACAACGATATCTAGTCTCGCAATGAAATATATTGTCATATACCGAGCATATATACAAAGTCCCAACGACTCAGAAAAATCTGATAACACCCGAGGCGGGAATCGAACCCAGAAAATTCCAGACAACATGCATAATTACTCTTATTATTAATTTCTAGTTTTAATTGCTTTTGTATTACGTAACGTAACTTCACGCCTGTATTCCCCGAAGAGGTAGGCAGAGGAATGCTGAATATTCCCACGTTTTACCGGTTACGTTTACGTTCCACTATGGAATAGCGTGGTGAGCCTATCGGCATGCATCGGGCACATATCCAGACTCCGAACCACTACTAGAATTTTGATTTAGATTTTCTAGAAAATTTAAATT